>WUAM01000294.1:219958-234656 GCA_024336885.1 Actenoides hombroni
TTAATAAAGTTGCTTCTTTTGCCTTCTCTTGCTGAATTTGTGTGTTGCTGCATCTCTCCGCTCCCGGTATAAACAGCAACAAAAGTCTACTGTAAATCCTATTCAAAATCATATTTTAACAACTATTACAACTCAATTTAAATCAATTTCACTTTGGAATAAAACTACTGAAATAGACATTGTAACAGAGCAAAAAGAAGAAAAGGGAGTGAGAGAGAAGGCTCATCAGCTCCGAAGTTAAATTGCTCATTTCAGAGTGGTGATGGGAAATTTGAAGTTCCAGCTCTTGCTTTAAGACCCAAAACATTGACAGACCTTTGAAAAAAATAAATGGAGCACAGTTTAATTTATCTGTGAGATTTATAAACAACTTTAGGGAGGTTTCTTTGCTCTGCTAGTTTAGACTAGCTGCTTTTTCAGTGCTTTAACATTATAGCTGTTGGCTCAGCACACTAGTTATTATGGATCATCTTGTAAGGTTCTTACCTATCTCCAGCTGCTGGATGCAAAAGTGTCTAAATGTTACAGTATTCAGTGTTGTGATATCCTGATGTTTTCTTAATGTTTTTCTTTGTCTCCATGCCTGTTTTCCCAGTCTGGAATCTTGTAAAGATGAGGGATCAGTCTCACCATATTTGTCTAGGAACAGTATTAGGAAACATACAGCTTTTATACCCTTACAGGTAATGTTAAACATTTATTTGCAAAGTATGTGGAGATATCTTAGATTTCCTAGAAAGCTTCTAAAGTGAAAAAAACCCACCTATTTAGCAAAATGGCCAGCATTACAAAGCAGAAGCTATAATATTGGAAAAAACAGATGCTCATAGACTTTATATATATCTCAGAAATTTGGGCTATTTAATCAAATTGAATTTCAAGGGCATAGCTCTTCTTATTTGATGGACTTGACTACAGATTTTAGCTGGAATTACTGTACACTGAGAAAGGATCCCGACTGTATGTTGAAACTGAGAATATTCTGGGCTGGATTTACAAGGATATTTAACTAGTTTAAGAAAAAAAAGTTGTACAAAGAATTTTTCATGTGCCTCTCATGCAGAGGTAAAGCACCAGCCAAGCAAATCTGCCACTCTTCATGTAGAATGTCTGTAGAAATAGGACAACAGCTTGTGTGTATCTATTGATGATTGGATCATGCCTCATTGAAAATGGTCCTGCATTCAGTTTCGGTGGGATAGAAGAAAGTTAATACTTGAACAACTCATCACCTACTCACTAAATTCACTAATTGTTGCTAAATAAGCTATAACCTGACAAAAAAATTTAATATGTAGTAGTGATAGCAGGCAAAAAAATGTAAATCTTTTTCAGAGAACTTCACAGAGAAACTTCTGCCTAGTTGCAGTGTTAAAGTATGACAGTGGAGTATCTTGCATGCCATTCTGCTAGGCTGAGATAACATCTTTCACCCATGAACTTAAAAACTCTTTACAAATAGCATTTTGTTTATTTTTTAAGGTTCATGATATGTGCTGCATATTTGTTTGAGGGGAGAGAGCAAATGAATCAATTAGATGGAGGCTTGAGAAGACACAAAGTCAGGGTTATCTTTGGAGAATATGAGAGGGGTTGATAGTGTCTAAATGTCTAGTCAAAACAAAATATTCAACACCTTTGTTGTCTTTCCAACACCACTCAACCTTTGCGATAAAAGAAGAAGATGAGGCAGAGAAAAAAACAACTGTTAATATTATATACCTCAGATGATGGCTTAAAGAGATTATTCTATCAAATTTACTGGGTGAGGAAGGGAGTCTTAAATTATTAGGACTCAAGAGCATAGCCTTTCTAGCTTACCATTATACAATTGGCAGCAAAAACACAAGGCCAAAAGCAGATGAATGCTCATGTTCAGGAGCAATAGAAAAGAGAGAAGAGAGGAAAAAGGAAAGGAAGAAGAGACGAAGGGATACACAGCTGCCTAGTCCAGCAGTAGGAGAAAACACAATATGACACTGTACAAGAAGCCTGACGCAAATTTGTTTTGTCAGATGTGCTTCTGTAGTACAAATCAAAGGAATTCAAGTGCTTCATCTTAATTTTTTGTTGAAGTACTGAGCCCCTCTCCCTTTTTGCACTTCTTTCCAGGGGCAGTATGAAGGTGAGCCCTTTGTTTTGGTGGAGTTCCTCAAGATCCTGCTTATGAGCTGCTGTACTAATCGAACACATACTGCTGGCTTGAGTGGACATACATTAATCTTGCTAGAAACTTTTAAAGAAAGAAAGAAAGAAGGAAAATAACAACAACAACAAAAAAAATTTCAGTAATTATATTCCATCTACTGCACTCCCAGCACATGTGTTTTGTGTTTTTCCATTTATATCAGAATTTACTGACATTACCTGAGCGAATGTGGATGAAACTCCATTTTTTCTCATAAGTTACATATGTTTACACAAGTTCTCTAACTGCCCTATGGCATAATATAACCACGTTGACAGGAAGTAAATAGGTAGATAGATATTTCTCTTCCTAGTTGCAATGTGATTTCTCTTTTCACAGTACTGTTTAATACTATGATATATGAAAAGGGAGATAAATAAAAAATGGGCATTTCTGACCTGTGTTCAGTGCTGTTCTTTATTAATAATCAGATTGTTGACTTAAATTACTTTGAGGCTCTTCATGCTAATGAAAGAAGCAATGCAGACACACACTGACGTGAATTGGTCCCAAGGTGTTTCATGAACTAGTGAACTTGTCCAAAGGAAGAGCAGCAGAATGTATTCAACCTGTATTCCCAGCTCATCTGTTTTCAGCTGCTGACTGAGAGTGTTGGGAAGATTTTCCTTGGTTCTGTCTCTAAGGACAAGGAATAAAGAGAGAAGAAAAGAATCTTTAACTCAGCATTTAGCAGCAGTTCCTAGAGTAGTGTACAGTAAGATATATTCTCCTTTGAACAGGTTTCCAATAAATCTGGAAAGGCACAGGGGGTAGAAGAGATCAATGAACCATGCTGAGTTACAGAATGACCTTACAGCCCACAGGAAGAAGATCTCATTGGTGTTTATTTTTAGACGACAACTGTGCTGGACTGACTTTTATTTTTTGGCAAAGGCACTAAGAACAGAAGTGGCATAAATAACACCTATGGTGACTTCGTATATTGCAGAAAGGAATTCAGTTAGGCCTCCAGCCTCCTGTTAATATACACATTGAACCCCGGTTAATAAAATTGTAAATTTAACCATGTGCAACAGTTAAAAAAGAAATCCTATGCTGAATAAATGACACCACTGGCTATTTTGCATAAGGTTGGAAGCAAAGGCTTGCCTCATGAATGAGCTCAGATCTTAAGGTTCATGCACAAGTTTGAAGAGAGCTGCGGAAATAAAACATCAGGTGCAGCAGCAGTTGGCAGTGACATGGGTTTTCACTGAGCCTTTAGAAAGATGATAGAAAACACAGGTAGTTACAGAAGAAATGAGTAAATAAATGAGAAGGAATGAAAGAAGAGATGAAAGTAAATTCTGCAGTTATATTTTAACATTTTCCTTTTTATTTAGGCAATTCAATTTTAAGGAAAAATTTAGAATTGCAAAATTTGCTCTCTTAGAGCAGACTGCTTTTTATTTGTGTGAGAGAGAGTACAGTGACAAGTCCACCTTAATTTTGCTACACAAAGAGCAGCATCTTGACAGTATGCTATCCATGATGTCTGTTTTTATAATTTTGTCATGAATCACAGTCTTTTTTCTTGAAACCTCAGCTCTAGGACTTTCTTTCTTTCTCTTTCTTTCTTTCTTTCTTTCTTTCTTATTAATTGGAATCTTAGTTTTCATTAAGTAACAATGAAGTACCAAGTGTTTATGCTTGCAGATTTCATGTTGAAAATGTGGTGTGATTTTACCTCTTCATTTTAGACAAAAAAGGCAAAGAAAAATAAATCTTAAACTCTTATTTATTCATTATTATTGTAGTTTCTAATTCATTTAGATTGTTAACATTTTTACTGTTATTTAGATATATCATGATGTATTCCTCTTTATCTGCCTGGAATTATTGATGCTTTCAGTTGCAGTACTGCACTTTTCCCTGTTTAGCATATTCCATTACAACAGGCACCGTAAAATCAGAGTGCCTTGTTATGTGTTGAGTGTTGTTGTGATGGAAATGAAGAAACGAGGAATAGCTACTTATGTGAATACAGATATCTGAACACAGACTAAGCACAGACATTAATATTGCAGTCCTTAAGGGGAGCAAGGAGGACTCTGACACAGCAGGAACAGCTGCTGTCAACATGGCTGCTAACTGAAATGCTGCTTCTTGGGAGGGGGTAAATGCATCAGCTTTCTGTATTTTCACTCTGGTATATTTCGATTTAGGCACTGATTTTCCATGATTAACGTGTTGGATCCCCAGTGCATTTTGAAACCTTTGCTGATTGAAGTGAGCATCCATGGGAGCTTTATCTTGCACACTTTCTTTTCATGTTTCCTATTTCAGCAACTTATCCCACAAGAGATCAATTAGCTTTGTAAAAGAGATAGGGGGAACTTCCCTCTTTTTGGAAATTCATTTAAGAAACAGGAGAAAAGGAGAGGAGAGGGATAGTCCATAAAGTGCTAAATAATTCTTTATGTCTTTGAGAAAAGGAAATAGGAAGTGATAGGGGAAAATCAGGTATTTTCCTCTATATTTTTTGCTAAAAAACTAGTAACATGTGAGAGTCATTCTATGAAGACATAAAATTATGATCCAATTAAAACCAGATGACAGGGAAAGAAAAAAAAAAAGTCATTCTGAGTCTAAAGCTTAATGAGTCAAATTCCTATAAACTCAAAATTAAATATGCTGACATATAGGTTTTTTTCTTTAATTGAAGAGTAAACATTCTGCTTGTGCTTGAAAGGAGAGATTAATGTGTTATATTTTGCATACTTTTTCTGCTTTTTATTAAAATGCAGAATAAGAAAGAAATGAAAAAAGAAATCTAAAAAAAAGCATGTGAAAAAATTTAACATGTGTTCTCTGTAAAGGATAATATTAAATCACAGATTAATACGTAACATGATTTGTATAATAAAGTAAAAAAAGATAAAATATTCAGTTTATGGCTCTTGGGACATATTGAATGTGATATAGGATTAATTTATTCTATAAGATGATCCATACCCTTACAAGAAGCTATCATTCTCTGTTAAGGTCTGTAAAATCATAGCATGTATTTATACAAAATTCAACTGCTATCAGCCCTGCTTTGTTCAGTGGAACTTTTCCAAAAGTTCAATTTTGCAAAACAGCAGCTGTTCAAATATAAAAGAAGTTCCACTAGAAGCTTCAGAACTCTGCTCAAAAGTTTCGTGGACGCAAGTAGTAAAGATGCATAAGGCTGTATGTGTTTGTTCCTGAAGCCAACAGATGTAGTGCAGTTTGTATCCATTCAATCAAACTCCCTTCCTTCTTAGACATGCTGATGACATCCAAACTGCCTGTTGGGAATAGTTTCCAAGCCATACCATCCTTCAAAGCATACCCAGACATGCTAGTTGACATGGTAGTTTAGTAGTTTTGCTAGTTGTCCTGAAGCAAACATATCAGAAAGCAGGTTAATAGTTTAGGAATCTAAACAATTATGTATCAGTACCCTACTCCCTGTTAATTATCTGAAGATGTAACTGTAAAAAAATAGGTAGCTAATACAAAGGAGTTAGTGTATAGAAGCACAACCACAGGGATGTGCAATAATATTTTCTATCTAGGAAGGAGACCAACCATTTAGGAGGCATATATGATGACTTTAATACTTTATGTTGACTTGTACCTTATATAAATTCCACTAAGTGCAAACACAGCAACAGCAAATATAACTACAAGTCAGCAATAGTTAAACGTGGAACAATAAAACCCAGGCAGACACTATAGGCAATTACAGCAACAGAACAATGACATAATGATAAGATAAGCATGGCAGCAAATCTATGAATGTATGGATGTATGAATCTATCTATCTATCTATCTATCTATCTATCTATCTATCTATCTATCTATCTATCTATCTATCTATTTATCTATCTATCTATCTATCCATCCTATAAGATACCTAATGAAATGATATAAATGGTAATAGATGGTTATGATAAACGCTGTATCACACAGTCATAAGCAGCATAGAATTCTGGTTATAAGATGCTCTTGTTCCACAGATCCCTAAGTTCTCCCAACATAAAAAGGTCTGCAAGTTCCACCCATTGGCACTTAGAGGTCACGCTTAGAGTATGAAGAATCCAGGCATATTCTGCCTGGTATGTCAAGGTAATTTGGAGAAAATGCTCACCTTTCAAGAGACAGTTCTCAGCCCTTTGGCACCTGCAATGCTGATTCTTTTCTGCTGTCCCCATCCTGACAAATTTCTTATCTGTCTTTTAGCTCCTTATAACACTATGACCCACTGGCCACATACATTCTCAGCTGTGCAGGCTGTCCTTCTGCCATTCTGCTGATCCATTTCAGTCTAAATACAAGAGACTGGAGGGACAGGTCTTTGAAACTGGCTGAGACAGCCCTTCCTTTTTCTTTCATTTACAGCTGTCTTAACCACAAAGTTATTGCCTTATTTTTGCTATATTCTATTCATTATGCTGGCTCAGCAGCTTGTTAGGTCAGCAGTTCTGTTACAGTGTACAGATATTTTAAGGCCCAGCAGTTATGCTTACTCAGTGACTGTGTTAGCCTCTGTCCTACCTCAAGCAATGTCAGATGCAGTATTGCATGATTTAGTAAGAATTGTACCATTAAGTGGCCCCACCCCATGCCCATAAGAGAGATAAGTGATATACTGTGTCCCATTTCTGCTCAAACATTCCCTCCCCAGCAAAAGCAAGCTGTGCTAAAGTCTGCTGGTTTGTGTGTGCTGTCTGGATGCATTTCTGAGTGATCTGCTCTAGTTCTGTCCTGCTCTGGCAGGGGTGTTCGACTCGATGATCTTTGGAGGTCCCTTCCAACCCCTAACATTCTGTGATTCTATGTGTGTTATTGTAGTGGTTCCAGTTCCCTTCCTCTGTCACAAAATCAGGACCCCCACTGGCATTTTGGATTTCCCCTTGCAGCTACCCAGCCTTATTGTTTGACTTTCAGGTCTGTTCACACATAGACAATAAACCAATTCTGAATCAATATCTTTCTGGGTCACCTGAACAACTTGTCAACAAATATATTTCAGGTGGGACTGAAGGAAAGTCAGCATAGTTCTTTCCCTTTTCCTGCATGGGATGAGTCTTTACCATTCTGAGGCACATGATCTCCACTTGATAACCTTCTTTCAAACCCATGTGCAAGTAGCTTTGCCACTCCTGAGGTGGGCAAGAATTAGTGATTTTTGCATTGAGGAATCCCCTTAATTCAAGTGAAGATATTGGAAAGACATGTTACTTCCCAAAGATTACAGTGCTACCTAGGTCTCCACACAACGACCAAATATGTTGCCGTATGGCCAGTGCTCAGGAAATCCTTCCCTGTCCTGAAGGGTCTGCCTACTGTGTGATCAAAGGCCGGAGTAGGGCAAAAAGGAGATGGTGGCTTTGGTGGCTGCAGAGTGACAGCATCAGGATTAGCCCCAGTGTGAACAAGCAGTGACAAGACAAGAGAAAGAGGATTTGGTTGACAAAAAGCATTTCCACAGGTGACCTGCTGTAAAAATAGCATATTGTTAAGGAGATGGCAGACTGCTGTATGGATTTAACATGGTATATGCTTCTTGGCACCAAATGTAGAACAAAAGAATTAGAGAAGAAGCGACACAGAGACAAGGAATATTTCATGTGTGTTTCCAAAGGAAATAAAAAATAAAAATAAGGGAATTAAATAACTGAAGAGATCTCCTAACCCTGGAATTCTGTGCTCCCCCACGTGATTTAAACTCTGTACAAGTGCCTGAGAGCCTTCAAATATTGAAATGTCTTCAAACATAAAGTATCATATTTATTCTGCACTAGAGGAATGATGTGATACCTGATATGGTGAAAATATCCCCCCCACCAATATTTGAATAACAGATGTAAATTTTTTGTGCACCTTAAGCCCCTTCTCAAGTCTGCATGTGCAGATGGAAGTCATAATTTTGTGTTTTAATTAAATGTAGAATGTGCACCCACTCTTTGCACATTAAATGTTAATGACAAGAGCATGACATAAGTGTATATTTATTTTTTTAATAAATGTGGTCCATGGATTTGAAGGTTGTGTTGACATCATAGACTATTTTCCTCCCAAGTTTTATTAGTGTTTTTCCAACCTGTTTCATATTTCTCTAAAATGAGGCCACTGCCACTCCCAAGTACACTTTCTACTGGTGGTTACAATCAAACAAATAGCTGACAGAAGACTGAAGAAAGAAAAGAGAAGAAGTTTTGCCATGCAAAACATAATTGCTGCTGAAGTTAATTAAGTTAAAATTAAAATCCTGGATATCCTTATGCTGTACAGAAGTCTCTACTGAAATGGGGTTTGCTTGTGGTCTGGTTTAGTTTTTCTTACATACCTACTCCCTGATGTGCAGTCTTCTTTTCTCTTTTAAGTCAGTTGGTAGCTCACTGTCACTTATGATTCTAAAGCAGATTTATGAAGCTTTTATAATGACCTTTAGAGCCTAAATGTTCCTCTAATTTATCCTTTTACCATTAGTACAATATTTTTCAGTTAAATAAATGAAATAATTTAAACTAAAACTCTTTAAAAATATTTTATCTAAATGTAAGAATAATTTTAAACACTTCTTCCCTAGGAAAACTGTGAATTTATCAGTATTTGAATGTTTAATGAATTTCTAATAGTGACCTAAAGTTGAAAAAAAAATATCCTTACTCATTGAATAAGCTGTAGTGATATAAAAGAATTCAGGAGTTTTGAAGAATGTAACAATCAGAAAATAAAACAAAACCAAGGCAGATCTCTGGTTCACTGATGGGTTTATTCTGGCTTTATAAAGGTATAGACTTAAAGCATAACTGTAACTTCAAGAAGAAAACATCAAACTAAAGTAAGAGGGAGGTCAATGAGAAGGATATCAGAGGAAAGAAGAAAGCAGGTAGAGGAAGACTCAGGGGCTGTGGAGGAGAGAGGGGTATAGAGGAGGGATCAGAAGTACAAACAGCTTTTTTTCTGAGCAACAGAGCCAAACACAGGCTGCAGACTAAATTGGCGAAAAGGAGAAGTGAGAAATTAAGCAGCCTCAATATTAGTATTAACAGGAACCACAGACCACAAGTTCTACTGGAAACAATTACTATTATTGGTAACAATAACAAATATTCCATTCTTGGCTATCTTCTCACAAGGATGGCAGTTGGTGTAAGACATAGCTTTATGCTTTGTTGTATGTACATACACTTTATGAGTTTTATGTGTCTAATTCAGTTTGCACAGACTTGTGAGCTAGTCAGTAGCTGTTAGCAACGGTTAGGACAAAATTTGTCTGTGGACTGACTTCACTGTCTTTCCTAGCAGTGTGCCAGAGTTAATACTTGGTCCCTGGTGCACACTGACCTAGATAAAATTTGAAAGGACATCCTTGAAGTGAAGGGCTCTCTTTTTATTGTTCAAAGTGAATTATCATGCTTCTTTTACAATATTGTTATTGTTTTTTAATTTAAATGCATTAAGCATTCAATCTAAACATTCCTCACCTCTGTTCCTTGTCCACTTCTGCTGCATTCTTTTCACAACAAGCATTTATTTTTGTTTCCAACTGTTTTTGAAAAGCAAAAGACATACAACAAAATTAATGCAAAACTATACTCTTTTACTCATTCTTATCTTGCTCCTCTTGCCA
Source organism: Actenoides hombroni (assembly GCA_024336885.1). NCBI lineage: Eukaryota > Metazoa > Chordata > Aves > Coraciiformes > Alcedinidae > Actenoides > Actenoides hombroni. The sequence goes on from WUAM01000294.1 coordinate 229,756, forward strand.
TAGAATATCTATGGCTGAGAAGTTACTATTCCATGAAACACAGAGCACATTGCTCTGATTACAGCCTAATTAATTACTAACACATACAATTAAAATGCATTAAGGCTGCAAAAAATTGCAAACTTCATCAAGGCATGATAGAGAAAAGCATTAAGAACTGTGTAGGTTATCTTAGTGGATTTATACATTTTAAAATTTCAACTATTGATGATTTGTATTCTGCTAAAAATTTTAATAGCCCCAAAGAAAAAAAAAAAATTGATGATACTAGTTCCAGTCTTTAAAAAAAAAAACAACAATTTTTTTTCCAAAAAATTAATATTTTTCCAAGAGATTACTTGGTTTTAATTAAGTTGGAAATATTTCTCCCTTACTTTCTGCTTGTACATCAGAAGCACAGAATTTTAGTAATTCTTTCTGACTTCACATGCCAGTATCAGGTAATATTCTTCCTGAGTCACAGTGTAAGGCTCAGCAAAGTGCTACACCAGAAATCTGTGCTACTCCTGCACAGTCACTTCCAAAACTTTCAAAGACCCAAGAAGAGTAAAGAAGAATAGAACTACTAAAATGCAAAATGCTTAATATTTGAAGTGTACTCCAGGGTTTGACTCTGTTGACGTCTTAGTATCTTCAAGTCCAAGTACAAAGTACATATGGACAAGTGTGACAAGTTGCAGCTAACCAGAAAATGGGTTATTATTCATAGCTTAGATTAGTGCTTTATAGATTTCTGAGAGAAATCTGTTACATTATAAAGAGAGAGGTCATATGAAAAAATTGTACCACATTACATACGCCCAGAGACATGTACAGCAGAACACATTGTGTTGTCACTTTGTGCTCAGGCTGGATCTGTAAGAACTAAAGTGTGTGCTGAATTGTTGGCATCAGACCTAACCACTGCTGAATGTGGAATATCTCTGATCAGTACTACTTTTATACTACGCTTTCTGAGGAATATGCAAAGTGTATTATAACCATGAAGGGTTTTTTTCTTTTCTCTTTATCTTTAATTGAAATATTTTTTACTATCAATATTATTATAAAGATGCCACTCCAGGAAAGACTTGCCTCCCCCCCACCCCCAATACCTATTAATAAAGCAGTTAGTGTGTATTTGTAGATGACAAAACAAAATGAAGCATAGATTCCTGGTAGAGAATTCTGCAGGAAGAGCCTTATTGCATAAGTATGAATGAATAGGAAAAAAGATCTTAATTTCCAAAGAAAAAGAATATTTCCTAGACGTTTATATGTAGTCACCATTTGCACACTAAATTATAAAATCAAAATGCAAACCTGAAAAATTTATTCAAGAGAAACCATCAAGAGAAAACAGCAATGCCTGTCAGCAGTTGTAAAATTGGAAGGTACCATCACAAAGAAATAGGCAGTCTTCTAATGACAAATTCTGTAGGATTTAACCTGCTAAAAATAAATAAAAGCAGACTATCAAATCAGTCCATCAATAGATAAACAGGGCACAAATGGTTTGCATAGTCACCCAGCACTAAATGTAACCAGATTTGTGTATTTATTGAGAAAAAAACCCAACATATTGAGGGGGGATGAAAACATTTGATTTATTCTGTTTGCCAGGCTAAGATACAGGAAGAGGTGAAATCATCTCTCTGTTGTTTTAAAGGTTATTACTTCAAAATGAGCCAAAGGCTGATTAAGTAGAGGTGAGTGAACTTTCCACAGTGCAGGATTCAAATGAAACTTATTGTGCAAAATTCTGTGAGGGAAAAGATTCTCTTTTCATCAAGTATAATTTGTGGTAGTGAAATTAATTGCAAATAGGAGGCAAAACTTGATAACAGATTACCTAGTTGAAAAGCCATGCTAGTAAATGGGATACTAAGGGGCTAACACTTGAAGTTGATGTAGGTCTTGCCACTCATTTTGACAGGAGTTAGACTTGTTAGATTGGATCATAGGTTCATCCATTCAGTATGTCCTATGCTAGAATAATCAGTGCTGCACAGAGAACAAGAAAAGTATGTTTTCCAGATTTTCCAAATGCAGACTAATAGGATTTTGCAGTTATGCCACAGATAGAGCCAGTGGAAAACACCAGGTCAAAAAAATATATTAAGCATTACTTGCGAGGGAGTAAGTGGAATTTTCCCCACATCCCCTGAACTAGCAAGTACTCAAATATAGTCAGCTTAGCCTGAATCTCCTATGTTTAATACAAATAGTTGAAAATACCAGGGATGATTCTTGGAGACCTGAGCACTGTTATTTACATAATCACAGAATCACAGAATTGCCACGGTTGGAAAAGACCTCTAAAATCACTGTGTCCAGCCATCAACCCCCCAAAATAAAAAGTAAAAAAAGCACAAAACACCTCACTATCTCACTAAAGCATGTCCTGAAGTGCCTCTACTACACATTTTTTTAATACCTCCAGGGATGATGACTCCACCACCTCCCTGGGCACCGCATTCCAGCACCTGACTACTCTTTCAGTAAAGAAATTCTTCCCCATACCTAGTCTAAACCTCCCCTGGTGCAATTTCAAGCAATTTCCTCTAGTTCTGTCATTATTTACTTGAGACAAGAGGCTGCACGCACCTCACTGCAGCCTCTTTTCAGGTAGCTGTAGAGAATGAAAGAAAAAGTATTTTAAAGTAATTGGAAAAAGTGGAAATATATATCTTTATGTCACAGCTTCTAATACATCTATCCATCAGCTTTGCTTTAATACACAGTGTTATCTCTTGTACTTTCTTTGTGTGCATGTTGATAGCATCATTATGTTTTTCTTTTCCTTTAAATGCTTTTTTGTAATCTTCAAAGGCATCATGTAGAATAGAATAGGTCAAAGGTCTGTAAATATTTTCAACATAATTTCTATGCCTGAATGTTCTGAAAGAGGGCAATAAAGTGAATGTTGTTTTAAAGATACACTCTCCCTTTAAAGAAGCAATGAAAGTTTATTCTGTTAGATATTTAATTTGTATTTGGTGCTATCCCAAAATCTTCTGTCTCCATCTTCATTACTGTAACTTCTAAGTAAGCACAGCTTCTCCAAGTTTTATAAGAATCAAAATGTTTTGATTTTTCATTGAAGTATATGGTATTTTGGTATATTGTTAGAAAGATCTGTGATTTTATTGTGCTATCCTTTGAAAAGTCACTAACCTGAGACCTTTTTTCTCTTTTTTTTTTTTTTTCATTTATTGTAGCTGACTAATCTGATATTAAGAAGCCAAAGGACTTAAGTTCTTCATCCAAAATGCAAGGCAACACTGTCTTCTGTTGGTGAAACAGATTCTAGTAGCTTCAACTCTACATGTGGACAGGTACTGACAAGTGACAAGGTCAGTCACTTTTACTTATATAGTCATAATACTCACAATAGCACCTAGTCTTGATTTAGTACAGATTTAAAAAGTGTTTTACAAAGGAGGTCAGGATCACTGAGAGATATGGCAGCAGAGAGAAGTAACTTGCTAGAGGACATTCATCACTGTCACAAGTAGAGAAGGGATTGAAGCACTCCACTTCGGAGCTTAAACCCAAGCAACACTCCTGAACATACTATTACAGCTCAGTGTTACCTCAGATGTCTAGTCACATTTATTCCCTCTTTAACATATAATTATTTGATCTGTGCTCATAACCCTTTGTATTTGTTTCCTAAGGGCACTGAACATTGAACAAGCTTGCTGACCTGAGTGGCTGCCAAAGCAGCAGATTTTGCAGTTACTGCAGCAGATTGAAGGTGATAATTGTGAAAACTAGAACTGTAAAGTAAAAGATGGATTAATCCATACAGGGCATAGATGCATGTCATGTGCTCTTTGTAGCCTATCAAACAGCTGCTATTCAAAATTGCACATACTGATTATTTGAATCACTGTCCATACCATCTCATGATCAGTTTTTTGGATTGAATGTATTCTTACATAGCATTTGTTTAGCAATTTCAATCGATGAACAAATTTGTAAAAATTGCAGTGTTTGCATGTGATTCACAAGCAATAAAAGAAGTGAATATAGTGAAGAAACACTTCACAGTAATGGAGCTTCACACTATTACAAAATCTTTTGACATTTCTTATATGGAAAAGTCCTGATGTAAAACTGAATTGTCCTTTTTCCCTTTTTGCTTCCCTCTTTCACACATACCCCCCCCATCCTGTAGTTAAAAATCCATAAGTCACAGAATGTGCTTTTAGCCTGAAATTTGAAGAAATAAAAAGCACAAAAAAAGGAAATTGACAAGTTGTGTTTGTAATGATGCTGTGCACGTGGAACAACATTTATTAGTCTTTCTATGAAGAAAGTTTATTCACAGAGAAGGTGGTTAATGTTTGATTTATTGAGATAGTTACATTTCTCATCTATACAGTAGAGTAAATCATTTTGGGGATTAACTTTATGTCTCTTGGTGCCATCTATTAAAGGATTCTTTAATTCCTAAAGGATCTTTTAAATTCTTTAATCCTAAAAGGATTGTGCAAAAGTACAGTAGAAAACAGGGCACACCTCATGTTACAGGAGTTTTTCCCACTGCCATACTTTATAAATGTGCAAATTATGGCACTCAGGTTTTTGAAGTGTTTACAGATAATAAGAAGTTATCCGCTGCCTGTGTATATCCAGTTGGCAAAAAAGTTATAGTTGGATATAAGCTTTTATATACCTTAGTATTGAGAAAATACTGATTTTCAAGAAAATTTAAAGAAATATGTATAAAAATATTCTGGAGATGAGAAGTAAAAACATAATCTTTGTGGATCTTGAAACAAAATTAATAATAACTTTTTCTTTTTGAAATACATCAGCAGAAAATTTAGGCACTACTTTAGAAGAATAATGGTACCAATGCATGAAACTAAAATATTTTAATTTCTAAACTTAAAAGTTTGATTTGGATATGA
>WUAM01000294.1:234720-256638 GCA_024336885.1 Actenoides hombroni
TTTTGTCAAAATAAACCCCTACCAAACCACCACTACCACCAAAAGGTAAGGAAAAAATTAATTCAAATACTTTTGGGAAAATATGTGGGTAAACTCCAAAATATTTTAAATGGCCAAGCTACTGTAACATCTCATGGAAGTTTTAGGTGCCCTTCAGAAGCTCCTTAACCAGCCTGTATGGAAGCATACAGATTAAAGCTGGCAACAACACCAAGAGGTCATCTGATATCATTCAAATCAGAATTAACTACAACTAAATCATTCCTGAAAACTCCTTGCCTAGCCATCTAACTCACAGCTTTCATTGATGGAAAGCTAGGCATAACATTCATCATTTTTCCCTTAATACTGACCCTGTATTTTTCACGTTCAAGCTCAGAAGAAGACAAATTTCTTCATAAGAAGGGTTGTTAAGCACTGGAACAGGCTGTCCGGAGAATGGGTTGAGTCACCATCCCTGAAGAGATTTAAAAGATGTGTAGATGAGGTGATAGGGACATGGTTTAGTGGTGGACTTGGTAGCGTTAGGTTAATGGTTGGACTTTACCATCTTAAAGGTCCTTTCCAACATAAATGATTCTGTAATTCCATGACTCAAACCCTTTTCTCAGCACACTGGATGTGGTGAGCTGTATACTCCTTTCTTCTATCTTGAATGGATGTATTTGAAGACTGTTATCAAGTTTCCTCTACCTTTTCTTCTCTAAAACCTCTCCCTGTCTTCCTCTCTCTCTCTTTTTTTTTTTTTTTTTTTAACATTAGGTCAATTTTTCTACCCTTCTTATGAGCCATAAGTAGCTGCACATTTTGATCCCAGGTGTGACTTTCCAGTAGTAAGGAGAAAAATAAAATTATTGCATGTGCCTTCCAGATACAATTGTCATACCTCCACCCAGCCTGAAGGCCAGTTTGGTTTTTTTTTTCCTTTATTGCGCTGCTTTGTCATTACATCTGAATGAACTCAATATATTGCCTAGAACATAGGGGCACAATAAGTGGGAGAATGGAGGGTCCCGTATGTAATACCAAAATACAGTAAGAAATTTTTAAAAGTGTGAGATTTTATAAAATATAATTAAATATATAATAGTACATAAATAAAGGACTATTAGCAAAATGGGTTAAAAATTCTTTATGTTACCTTTAAACATCTCTGAATGGAGGACATAATTTTTTTTTTTCAAATATATTTTTTACCATTTCAAAGCTAACTCTGCAAATATAGTCTTTACTTATGCTCTGCTGCTTTTCTACTGCCTAGAAAGTGGTGCAACTACATCTGGTAGCCAATTGCCAGTAGTATCCTAAATGAGACTAGTGTCATGGCTCCTAAATCCTAAGATCATCTTTGAAGTCGTGTCTTCAATGACTTCAGGTATTTGGCAGCACTGCTTTCTCCCCAGCTGCAAAAATTCCAATTTACTTTCCTCTTTAGATCTGCACAGGGAATGAGTCTACATCAAATTGTTATGATCAGGGAAGATATTGCTTTCAGCAGTCTCTCGCAGGTTTCAAAATGACTCACAGGGATTGAAAAGCTGTGTGCGTGTTAGCAGCAAAGGAAAAGGGGAGGAAACAGAAAAAGGAGAAGAAATGAGCAATTTGGAACTTTGGATGGAAGTAAATTTGCAAACATAAAAAGACAAATGGGAAATGCATATAAACAGAGAGAGCAGTTATTTCTGAGATGTAGATAAAAAAATGTTTGAAATGTAACTATATGCGTCTTTAGAAATGTCTATTCAGATTGATACCCTAACAGGCTAACTCATTTATGTGGGTTTGGGCTTTCTTTTTAATGAAGATGGAAAAATGTTACTGAATGTTTTCATGGGGTAAAAGATCTCATTATTTTATCAGAACTTGGGCACTTTTCATGCCAGTCTTCAGGGATTCAATTGCAATGCATAGCAATTTTCTAAGAAATGTCAATGAAATTCCCTCTTGAGAAAAAAAAAGTAATTCATAAATATAAACTATTAGAAAAGTTAGCGAGTATGTTTATTATAAAAAAACTTCCCATTAAACCTTATAGAAACCTCATATAAAGGAAGGTCCCATTTCCCAAATTATACATTAAACACCATTTTTGTGTTATTTTTTAACTTGCAAATTTTGAAAGAATACTTTTTCATTTTAACACTTGTGAAGTTGTATGTATGTAGTGTCAAAGTGAGCTTATAGTCTTAAAAATCTTTCTTTCTTCAGAGGAAACCTATCAAAATCCTTCTCACTATCTATTCCAAATCAAGTCACAATGAGTACCACAAGTGACTGCTTGCTCATGAAGTAGGTAGTTTTTGGTTTATTATAAAATATATTTGTACATAAATTTCATATACACAAAAAATAATATTAAAAAGCTTTATGTACTATTGTGATTGACATTTTCTGAATGGCATGTGGTACATGTGGTACTGCACAGATGCTGTACTATTACTCTGCAGCTAAACCTCCTTGTTTACTAATTCACCCTTTTATCCTGCATCATTCCCTTATCAGAGTTTAAAAGAAAAATTATAGCCATGTGATAACCCAGTGCTCAGTCTCTATACTGTCAGAATTCTCTTATAAAATAATCCTGCACAAGATCAGGTAGAAAAATCTTCCATATGGACAATTATTCACAGGATTTCTGTAGTACAAAAGCTGTTCTTATGTAACAATGTTGCTACAAAAATGGCTGTCCAAGATATCCAGGAGTCACTCTTACAGCCTGTGAACAGAGGCTTGTACTCACCAGTGCTATACAGCAAAAGACACGATCCTCTGTGAAAATGCATGTTTCTCTTTACCTTCTGAAATGGACAGTTTGATTGATAAAGCTGACATGATCTGTCAGAAGAAGTCAGGACAAGCTTCAAGGCTTGCCCAGAATGGTGGTATTCTCTTTGCAAGTGTTGCAGTGAGCTGTGCTTGTCAGAGAGGACTTCTAAGATTGTGGCTCTAAGTGTTGCACTGTTTCTCCCAACAGCAGCTATAGCTCCCATGTGCCTTGGGTCCCTTAGTCTTCTCTCGAAATGATGGTCTTCCAAGAGATGGGCTATGCACATCCCTTTACTTGGACCCACTACATGACTCAGGAACAGCTGTCAGGTTCACACAGACCCACCTGGAATAGCAGACTGGAAAGAAGAATGGAAACAGTTATGAAAAAGAAAACATAATCCAAAATACTGTATTATATCCAACAACAAATTCTTTCACAGATGCTTCGATGTCCCCATGCGAAATCACTGTTTGCATGCCCTGCGCCTGCCAACCAATATCCTCAGTATGAGGGGAAACTGTAGCAGTGCTGGCCATCAGCTCATACCCACGGGGCTATCCCAGTCTGAGACAGTTCTTCTTCCCGTTCTGTCTTTTGTATGATCTCTGAGGTGCAGGCATCAGATTAGAGATGTGATGCTTTTCAGATTAATTGTGCCAGGCACTTGCTCAGTTCTAGGGGGCAAATTCCTCTCTTTCTCTCTTTCTCTCATTATCCTCAATTATGCCTGTACTGTTTTTTCAATATATGTGCAGACTGTGAGCCTTTCTTCTTCTTTTCAAAAATGGAAATTTATGTCTAACACTAATTTCTGTGCATTAATATTTTATACTTTTGCCACATTTTTATTTCCCTCCCAACCTAAATGTTTTTAAAGTGTTTCCATTGCTACACAGGTTTTACTCTCACTACTGATGCATTGAGCAAGTTGACAGCATTTAACAATTTTTTTCGTTTCTGATAGAAGTTACAAAAGGTACCTGGGGGCAAAGTATACCACTGCAGGCTGCCTAAAGATTTGCTTCATCTCTTTCCCTCTGCTCCTACTTCCTGTTCTAGGGCTCTGATTATTGTAACATGTTACCACTTGTCTTCCTTAAAAGGCCACTCATTGCTGCAAAGCCATGCTGGAAGAACTAAACACTGCACCTTCTTAAAAGCTGTATGGGAAATGTTTATGGTAGTCATGTTTTCACCAGTGTTCCAAAGATACTATGTCTGCTCCTCTGGCTTGGCATAATATTTTTAGGGCCGTTGTCACGTCAGGTGCTATCACTCCAGTACACCAGTGACACAGAGACACATAACTTCAAATAGACAGTATAAAAAATCTTTGCATTACGATATATAATTTTACTGAAGGTTATATATTACAATTTATGAGAGTGACATTTATGAAATTTGTTTCCTTTTACTTTCTCAGTTGCATAGATCATTCTATTGAATAATCTATCTTTCCATTTAATCTTTAATTTTTTTCCCCACAGTATTTGTTCCTAAAATTAAAATTGATTTTGAACAATTCATCACTGCACTAGGAGTTTTTCTGACATTATTCCCACTCTTTCTATTCTACAGAAAACAAGGTTTTTGCAGATCTTTTCAGAAAGGCTCTGTCATTCTGACTTTTCCTCTTAGGATATTAGGCACTAAGTAATTATTCTTAAAAGTATACAGGCAGGCCAGTTTTCTAAGACTGAAGTTCAGAATACTGAGGAGACCTTGTCTTTATGTATTTCAAGCATTTATCAAATACAAAGAATACATTAGTTTCCATAATCAAGTTTTCACTTCTGTTAGAAATTATGAATTATAAAATATTATTTTGTACTGAATAAATCAACATCATAAGTATTGTTTTATTTCTTTATGCATTCTTTATTATTTACATATTTTAACCTTTTTTAGTCTTTAAAATTTAAAAGAAAATAGTAAAGCTGTAAATAATTAATTGATTTGATAATGTTACAGAATTACTTGCAATAGAATGTGTAGAGATTCAGTTTCCTAATTGGAAAATAAAACCAAATATTTTATTTTAAGCCTCCACAAATTAGATTAACTTGGAAAAAAAAAACTTAGGAAATCCAAGCACCATTCCTATTTCTAATGCATAAAATATCTGACTAGATTAAGTAGTTAAAGCTTCTATTAGCATAGGAAACTACTAATTTTACAAAAAAAAAAAATAATTCAGATAAACTTTACACAGTTTGAAATCTTCTGAAGAAAACACTGTTAATATGGCTAATATACATTGTATTGTAAATTACAAGAAAATTTACATATTTAGAATGATTAATAATATTCTTAGTTTTGCAAATTACTGAAATATAGTATACTAATGTCAGTTCTATTATAGATTTTGTATAATTCACCGATTAGTTGTAAAATAAAATTTAAGGAAATAGGATTTTGTAAAATAATAAATGTATGCAGGATTTCAAACAGTTAAGATAGATACTATTATTTTGTACTTTATTTATCCATTTATTAAGCCAGCATGAAAAAGAAAAATTGAAACTATTCTATTCATATATATATAAAAAAAACCCAAAACCAACAAAAACAAACAAAAAAAACCCCACATCTTGATTTTCATGCTCAACATAAGATATGAATTTGGCATAAATTCTACATTTTCTCTGAAATTTATTAAATGTAATTTTGCAACTTAAATTCATTTCAGTAGTATTTCAACCCCATTACACAATCTGATACCATATTGATTTAAAAAAATTTTTTTTTTCATCGTATCATGACACATCATTTACACTGGGTAATTTAGAATGTATTTCAGATTTTCAAAGGAGAGAAATAAAGACTATATTTGTACCCAAAGTGTTTACACAGGTTTCCTTTTTCAGCACGTATTGTTGTAAAGGAAATGGTTATCCTTTTCATACAATTTCTACATAGTGCTGTATTTCTTGTTGAAAGCACAAACATGAAAATTAATTTTCTACAATGTGCTACCTTGGCTATATGCCTAAAGGACTTTTCCTTGTCTTTACAAGTATTTTGCATTTAGTGTACCCCATTTTTTCCTAGAAGTGTTATAAGATCTTCAAGTTACTATTAAAATTATTTACAGATTCATGAATTGTAAGGTCAGAGGGGGATGGTTAGACTTCTAGACTGACATCCTGTGTAAAAAATGTGTACAGATTTACTCAGTTATCTCTGATATTTATTCAATAATTAAAATGTATGTACTGTGAAGGTGTATAAATAGAGTTTTTTGATCCCATAGTTACAATATTAAATATATGGATGAACAGAGAGATGAAGGAGGGAGGATGGAGGAGAAAGGAAAATTTGGGATGTTGAAATCAACTTTCACAAGATAAGTTACAGATTCCAGTTTAACACATCTCTGGACTATCAATAGTCAGTGTGACCCTTGTTGGATCTCTACAGTGTAAAACAATATACAGGCAGGTCCTGACCTCAGAAAACCCCTGAATTTCAGATTCCTGAAATTGGCAGATCATGCAATTTCTCTTTATGACAACCCCAATACAGACATCGTATTCAAATGAGATAGTATTGCCTTCCAAGAGCTGATGGAGAAGCAGTGCTGTGCCACACTACTGTGATATCACTTGTACTGCTCCTTTTCTGCACCTCAGGAGTGCTCTAATCTGATTTGAAACAGTTTAAACTAATAAGCAGAGCTTGGTGGCAATTTTCTCACTTTTACAACTACTAAAAGTTGTTTTACTTTGCAGGATTTTGATGGTACTAAATTTTCTCACAGAAACAATGTAGTTCCTTATACATTCTTTTGTTTGATATGGATAAAAGATCCAGCTTGATGAATTTCTGCTTCTTCACTTCATGTAAGATTGTTTATTCATTTATATTTTGTATATATTATTCATCAGAGTGTTCTGTTATTTAAAGCTTCATTTGAGAGAGCATAGTAAGGCTAATAATAAATTCTTCAAAGTGGAAGTTTGGACCTGTTTTCAAATAACCATTTATAGAAGCTGTTTCATTTCTAGCTATTAACTCATTCAGGAATTAAATTTCTGTCTACTTAGGCTTTCTTCAATTAAATAAGTGTCAATATTTACCACTTAATCTGTTTTGCTTTTCAAAATCCTAAGTTTTAATGATATGATATATTCATCAACTATCTTTTCTAAAATCAATAATTAGGTATTGTTCACATATAGAAAAAAAATTATGTATGTAGTAGATTTTCATAGTCACCTCGAAGAGACTGATTTCTGGCATTCATTATCATATACTGTTATTTAAAGTAAAAAAAACAACCAAACATGAATTATAATTTAAAATCTTTCTCTGAAGGTCTATATTCACATGAGGTATTAAAGTCTATTATGCACAGACTCTGTGTCTGGACTCACACGATTTTTGCAAATGAAAAGTGAGAAAGGTGTGTGAAATGTGCGAACACTGCAAGATTAACAGAAGATTTAAATTCAGGCAGAAAAATTATCTTACTTTAAACATGAAATTAAATATTGAGATCAGTTGGCCATATAAGCCTTCAACATAAGGACTGCATCTGCAATGAAAAAAAAAGTTTGGTGTCTTCTTCTCAAGTTCATAACAATAGTTTTGTTTATGAGCATTGCAAGTGACAGAGAGCAGCTCCCTAAGAATAAAAATGACAGCATCAGCACTTGGCTTACAGATATGGAAAACAATTTTTACAAACAATTTTTCAGCTCCCTGATTTTATGCAGGTCATGCTGAAGCACCCATCTCTTCATCACCTTTGACCAGGAACCACTTGCTGCTGCTAGCCTGAAGACTATTTGTTGCTGTCCTCTGATCATGACAGCTCTTCAGCTTTATAACTTCACACTGTTTTTTATCAGTATTTAGAAAAGGTGACTTTGCTTTTTCATGTTAATCTTTAAAAAACAAAATCTGTCTTTCAGTGCAAGTGCTTTAGACTTGACAGGGTGTAGCAGATGCTAAGGACATCATGTGCTATCCACTGCCTGAGACTTATTTCTGTGGAGGCCTAGAAAGCATTGTTGTTCAGTTTAACACAGTCTCACAGGATCAACAAAGTGAAAATGGACTTGTTTTGAGAGCAACTCTTTCTAAACTGACTCCTACCACTTTGCAACTCATTTTCCAATCTCTGATTCACCAATCTAATCTTGCAAAATCCTTACTAATCCGTTGAAAAGCACTGAAAAAACATACGGTTCTTTAGATTTTTTTTTCCCTTTCAAATGTAACAATTAACTCACAATAAGGACCTTGACTCTACACTATCCATTTTAAAATACAAAGCCATTACCAGCCCTAAGCAGCAGCTCAAAGCAAATAGAAGCACCTGAAATAATTTATTTCTCTGTGTTTCTGGTGCTCACACACAAAGCCTTTAACACAGGAACAGTGTGTGTCATTTCAGCCAATTGCGGATTTCACCACGATTAAGCTATAAACCCTTGAAAGTAAGGATTTGTCATGGAAATGCTGACACAGCCTTAAGTGAAGCAGAGTGAATGGCATGGCATGGCTCTCTGTACCAAAGCAGCACAGCCTCAATTGGCACCAATCACAGTATACACAGCCTTGACAAAAGGGAAGCTGGGAGCCCAAATATTCTCCCAAAGCACTTAAAAGGCCAGCATGAATAGTGAGGGTCTTGCATGTTTTTTGTTTGTGTGCAGCTAGCTGAGTGTGCTGTGCTATTCATTCTAGGTTAAGCTTTCAGTGCTGTCTAATAAGTGGCCCTTGTACAAAAACATGATCTGTGCTTTTCCAGATATTTGTATGTCAGGCAGCTACACAGCAGCAACTTCTGTAATCCCTTCTCCTGCAGTTAGAGCTACTAGAAAGGCTTAATAATATCCCAGAGGCAAAGATGAAACGGTATCTCCACAGCTACTGTTTGCTGTAGAGAGCTTTTGAAGTCGAGCTTAAGATGTCTTTATTTCCCCACCAGAAAGAATTTTTTTTGCCCTTTCTCCAGTGTTGTCATGATGATGGCTTTCTGCTTGAAAAATATTCCAAGAGGCTGCAGTGTTCCCATAAAGCATTAGGGAATGAGAACAGCTTTTCATCAGGGGCTCATGGAATCTCTAAGTACAGTTTGTCACTACAGAAACCCACAGCCACCCTACTAGCAATCTCAATTTAAAACCCCACACTTTCTTCCTTATCAGGTTTATAGCAGCCTCAGAATTCACTTGCAGCTTACTCCTGCCTGGCTCTTGGCTTTTAACTTCCATTTCTAATTACATCTAAACTGAGTTCATCGTACAGCTCCTATTTATAGCTTCTTTTTCTTTGGTGTAAGAAAGTGAAATATGATAAAGCTGCTAAATCTGTATATAACCTCATCAAATGATGGTCCAGCCTGATAAATGAGAGGGGATAATATCACCTTCTTGCAAATACTTATTGATTATAATATTTATAATTAGCATTTAGGAATCCTAATCATTTCCCCTGCCCTCTTGTGTCAGGTGCTGTCTACTCACTGAACGAAGAGAACTTCTTGAAATAACAATTTATGATTTATCCATAAGACAAATGACAGCAGATTCAAACAGAAAGGGATTACACCAAGGCAATTGGACAACACCGATCACCACAACTCTCTTCAGTGCATTACCTCTGCTAAGTCTTTTATTGGTATCTGATCAAACAGAAGTTCTTAGAAAGGTAAAAAATGGTAGTGATGTAGTTTAACAGAAATTTGTTGAGGAACCCTTCCTAGAAAGGATTAAAAAATAGGAATGTGTCATCCCACTTGCTTAGAAACTGTAACAGTTGAGGCTGGGCACAGCATTGCAGATTCAAAGTAAATTTCAATTTCTCAGTGGAAAATAACAGATGAAAGGTAGAGACAAGACATTCTTAAAAACAAAGCTAACCAGGCTGTTGTACAGTACGCTGCAGCAAGATAGGAAGTTGTGTAGTAATAAAAAAAAAAAAAAAGGCAGTAGGAAAACAGATTTGCAACATCATTCTGAATATACATGAATGAAGATATTGAATTGATAGAATAAAGGATATAAAAATTATCCAAACAGAAATCAATGACCTTCAGAAGTATTAGTTACTTCGAAAGTGTAAAAGAAAAGTTGAAGCTGCTTTTTAGATTCCAAGAAATATTATAATGTCAATAGTAACTCAGGAAGGGAAATATTAACAAGTTCTGTTTTAATGAGGCTGAACTGTGTCACTTAGAGACCAATCATACCAAGAAGCAACTGTAAGCTAAAAAAAAGTAAGGTCACCAAAGGATCAGAAAAGTGTAATGTCTAAAAAACCCTCAGGGAGTGGAGTAAAAAACTGGATGTTACAGAATGTTTTGGCATTTTCTCTGATATATCAGCATCACTGCCACTCACACAGGAGTGTGCAATTTTATTCAGTAATTCAGTAATTTTATGGAAGGGTGAAATTCAACCACAGGAAAAGCTGAAAATATATCAGAGTATGTAGACAATAATATTTGCAGGAGGTCACCTGAATACTTTAGAATAACTTAAGATTAATTTGCAAGTATTAAAATGTGTGAAAGTATACCTAGGTAATTTTATGTTTTCCAGATGCAAGAGTTTACTAGCATAGCTCAACTCTAATGAAAAGATCCAAGATAAAAGTCCACATCAGCTAAGTTTATATATATTTATAGAAGTCCTCAATCACTATTCAGAGCAAATGGAAAGTGGTAACATTAATTCCCTGGTTTTTATTCATTTACTTTTGAGCTGATTTGTTGTTATATGATCTGAGTCATAGGCCAAAGCCAAACAATACAGTTCATATGCCTCATGAAATAAAATCAGTATAAACAATATTGTTATTATCGTTATGCAATCAATCATAACTAGCTCTGATAGTTTATCTGAGTGAGACCTGTTAGTAACATAAATAAAGTTGATTTATTTATTACCAGTTTGATTTTTATTTGATACATACATTGAAGTGAGTGTTTTGCCTGATGATTTAAACAGATTCACCATGTACAAGATAAGAAGTCCTGTTTTCTGACATTCCCCCCTCTGTGTCCCACAGCACTGGAGGGCAGCTCTTTCATTAATGGTATTTTCATCCAGTTATTATCTCCATTTCCATATAGGAACAATAAAGTACAAACAGAAAGGGAAAAGGATTATGCTGCAACCTTCAGCTTCACTGTGAAGGAGGTCAGTGCCTGGCCCTCAAATCTGAAACCTCAGCAGGAGGCTAACCAAACTGCAGGAAACCGGAAAAGCCTGCAGCTTAAGTCATCAAGGAGAGCTAATCTTCAAGTGTTAAGAGTGTCCATGCCAAAACACAGGCATGGGACTTCAATGCAACTCATTGTGAATTCTTATCACACCCCAGAAAATCTCTAGGCCTTCATGCTGGATTTCTAGTTTATGAGAAACTAGTCAAAACCAGCATGCAGAGCACTCACCTCTACATGCATAGAGTTTCCTGATTATAGTATTTCCACAGAACCTTAAATGGTTTTGATGACTCCAAGATTTGTCTTGAATGTAGAAGAGATATTGGAGTTGGCAGAAGGTAGACACCTGGACTTTTCTCTCCTTATCCCTTAGAGAGACAATTCTCCTTGTCCTCAGACCTGGTAAGAGAATAGAGTAGGAAATTTATTCTAGACTGACATATCCAAATGAAACTTCAAAACAATTCATTTCATGATGGTCTTTTTCACCGACAAAAAGAAGAAAGTAGATGCTTGTGGACTGCAGATTTTCAATCCACCTTCCTGCTGTCTAAACTATTCTCATACCTGCTAATCCTTTCTCTGCAGGACTCCTAATCTACTCCAACTGGATTCTAAAAACCTTGCCAGCTATGTATAGTATCCTGATGGTTTGTCCTGCTGCTTCAATCTGCAGCAGCATGTGTCCACCTGCCAGCCTTGCTACAGGGCTTCAGGCTTTCATGATCCTATTCTGGCAGTGGCCCTTCATTGTTCCCATCTCTTTGATGCTCTTTTTCTAGGCTGTGCTTCAATAACACTTTGCTTTTTCTCATTCACAGCGAGCAGCTTAGCAATGTGCATAGTATGAATGCCCCTTTCATAAATGCAGTGCCAGTTGGCCCACCTCACAGCTTCAAACTGGAAGGCTATCAGCATTCTGGCTGCTAATCTGCCAGTAGTTTTCACATAGAGTAAGACTCTACCACACTGCTCTATCAGTACATAAACATAGTAGAGTAATATTCAATGTTCAGTGTCATATCTTCATCATAGCACATGGCAACACATTTTCAGGGTTACATGAGAAGGTAAAACAGGTACCTTAATTTACAAGTATCCTGCTGGTTAACAAATGCTGCTGGGGACTGAGGAAAAAGAGGAAAAAACTGTAAGTGCAGAGTGAGAGTATAACACTGAAAAGTCATTACTTTGCTGCCAGATACAGTGATTATTATAACAGATGATACAAAACTGTTAAAATGCAATAGTATTTGCATCTGTGTGAATGTCTTTCATTTAAACTTGAGGAAACCAGCTATTTCCTTTTTATTTCATTCCCTGGGTTCCCACTTAAAAATTCTCACTGATTGAGATATTACATATCATTTTTAGTGGTGTTAATTTAATTATTTCTTATCTGTGGAGGATTTAAACGTGCTGGTGTAGCTGGCATTAATTATTAAATAAAAGAGAAATTATCTGAAGATCAGGATGTTCTCCTAGCTTGAAGTTATCTTCTATTTCTTTTATAATCTTGCCCAAAACTTCCTCTCTTTTTTTCCTGTAGACTTTAAAGGAAGTGCTTCTTACCTGAAAATTACCCTCAGACAAAGCAGGGATCAAAACAAAGGACACAAACTTTATAATTAATACCATGCTTCACTAACGAATGTTTTGCTTGTCAACACCTGTCAGACTTGTAATATTTTCTTATCAAGCATAGAAGGTACTACAGAAATGTCAAAACCTCATGGGAAATCAGAACAAAATGTTTGAGAATAAATGTAAAACTTTATCTGATGCTTTGAGACTACCATGAAAATATAATGATCAAATATAAATACAGAAAACCCATGCATCTTTAAAAAAAAAATAAAGAAGTGTTATTATTTTATATCCTTTTTACAAATCACTCCTCTTGCTTTGTAAAGGCTTAATTCACCTAAATGTAAATAAATATATACTTTCTTTGTGCTCATGGTAAGGACTTTGCATTTTGTAGTTGTTTCTGATTTACTACTAAGTGACCTTCCTGCAGGTACAGCTCCCAGAATGGCTACACAGTGCAATGTGCTATTACTCCCAGCAGATAAGGTAGTATCTACAGCATCAATAAACTCTTGAGCAGATGTTCAATACCCAAACATAATGATCATTGGGGAGCCATGATAACTGCCTACAAATACATAAAGGAATGTTATAAGAGGATGGGCACCAATTATTCTCATTAGCCAACAAGGGCAGAAGAAGAAAGAATGAGCATTCTTTATAACCAGGAAATTTTAGCTTGATTTAAGAAAATCTTTAGCTGATAAGATTAGAAAATTATAAAAAGCTGCCAACGCAACCGATAAAATTGTCATCATTTAATATATTAAATGTGGCCTTCTGATATGCCTATTTCAGATGAGCAAACACATGGTATAGTAATTTTTAGCTAGTTTTATATGTGTCTTAGAGGAATTGTGCAACTTATTAATGAAATATAGCTGGAGAATTATCTTACTGTGGCTGACCAAAACAGCTACTTGTTTCAGTTCCCAATGATCAGATATTAACTAAGAAAAGTCATATATATAGTGATTAAAATAAAAATTCTAAATTTTGTCAAGTTATCCATTTGTCTATGTGTAGATATTTGCAGCACTTTACTCTGGGATTTTAAACTTTATATTATGTCAAAATTTATATGAAACAAGGCAATGCTTTTCTAAACTTCTATCTTTTGCTTTCAGCATTTTTTCTCAGCTAGTTAGACTACTAAAGAAAGAAAATTCTCCTTAAGCATATGAATAATCTTACAGCATGTGTGTGCAATTTTGCAGAAAGTGTATGATAGCTATAATATATATATTTTGTTTCAAACCAGTATTTTAGGCATCTTATTTGCAAAACTGAAATAGTTTCCCTTCAGTCTCCATTGACTTTCAGCAGACTTCCCATCAGAATCTTCATCAAAAGTGATAAATATCTATAACGTTTCAAGTTTGAAACAAAACCACAAGTTGACTAACTGCAGGAAATTATTGCAGAGATATCTTGAAAGACAGAAAGCAATATTCTTCTTTTGTTCAGAATAAAATAATAAAAAATGTTTATTCTTTAATTAGGAATATTTTTGAATATTTACTAAAAAAATGTATTAGCTTCCTAGTTAGTAGTGATAAAAGTAAAAAGTTTATTAAATCCCTTTTATGAGTTGAATATATGACAGGAGAAATGGTGACTTTTATCTACTGATAATACTTCCAGTAGGCCCAAATAGCTATATATTGCAATCTTGTACTATGTTCTAGTTTCATAGCACTATTTATGAGAAAAATATACAGATTTCACATTGTAATAAGGTCTGTTCTTCTATTCTCAAGGTAGGCATCTATGCTTTTTGCTTGAGTAGATTAAGTTAAAATAGTCTTTGCACTTCTGTCATGTGTAGCCATCATTACACAGGGTTATTAGACAAGTTTGCACGTGACTAGTGACATACTATAGAATAATTTCCTTAAAGAAACCTGATCAGAAACTTAGCTAAATAACATTCAACTGAGAAGACTATGAAGAATATGGATCTGGATTTGAAGTATGTTTGCTAAATTATGTTCCTCTATGCCTTGATACTGTGTCAAGGCTATAGGTTAACTGTACAGGGCAATTGAAAACAAATGTAATCATTTTCAGTTATGCTGGGAAATTCCTTTAATCTAAAGATCTTAAAGATTACAAAGAATAAAATTATTTCTGGAGGTTTTTTAAATGTTGATTTTACAGCCATTTTATTGCTGGTAAATCAAGGTTCACAACGAGTTACATCTACCATCATATGGTATATATCCAGAATTCCCAACTTAAAAACTTTCTTTGAACAAATATTGACATTTTTCAGTGAAGTATCATGCTTAACCAATGTAACAAGATTGGTGTGATAAATATGATACATTCACAGTACAATCCTAAATATTCCTGATGTTTCTGTAATACTTAGCATGAGACTATATAAATGGATGTGTTCCAATATGTTCCTTTATTCCTTTTTTGTCTGGTTTCTGTACTTATGTCTGTTCATAAGCTTATGGCAATGATGTGTTTCTTTGGAGAGGGAAACTATTGAAAATTTAGGTTATTTCAGTATTAACAAATTAAACTTGTCCAAGAATATATTGGAGCAGTGAAGCTAGCTGTCATAAAAAAACTTGTGTGAATGCATGTATAGTTTCACTGACTCCAAAACAAGTTATATAAATGCAAATTGACCATTGTTTCCTGGAAGGTTCTTAGTTCTTATTCCTAAATGATGATTGGGACAGCTGAGGAAGTCCTAGTCAACATGTGCCAAAATTATATTTGTGTGGGTTTTAAGATTTACCAGTATAGAAGATCCTATTGTAACACTGGAGAACCTTCCCTGGCACTATTTATTTCACCAATAGAACCATGTGTATGTACCTAAAATGTTTATGTACCTAAAATTACTTGCTCTTGAAACAAATTATAATGAGAAATTGGTAACTATGCCTCAACATATGCAAGAAAGAGGACAGTATGCTGTCAAAAAGATTTGTAGTTCAGCCAATCCAGTAGATTTTATCCTAGCAGACAACTTCAGTCTTATCTTCAGGGGACACCTTCATATGCTGAGTTTATACCGAGGAATGACAGGTAGAAATTTCTGTCTTTAGTACATTACATACAGTTTTTTTTGAAGGAAGTTTGTTTAGCAGTAACTTGTAAACAATTATTCAGGTATTTCCTATGACATGATGTTCATTCTTTGTGGAAAAATCATAGGACTACAAATCAGCGTAAGTTGTTCTTGGCACTTCCCAGAATGGCTAAACGTAATAATAATAATAATAATAATAATAATAATAATAATAATAATAATAAAAACTACGTAGTTTTTTAGAACATATATTCACAGTCATTTCCTTATATCATAGTTACTGTCTATAGAGCAGAGATGATTGAACTGCTACACTTAGCACAAAGACCTAGAAACAGACTTCAGTATCCTTATGGAGATTCAACATGGAAAAAAAAAAAGAAATTTGAACATCTGCTACTTGAATTCCTTACTAATCTGCCAAGGAGAATGCTTGGGATTGTTTTTAGCAATAAGAAAAATACACAGTGAGTTGGAAGACATTGATAACACTTGAGCAGAACAGCTCTTCAGCACTCTGATGAGATGAGTTACTGTACAGATGGCTTCCATCATGCAAGTCTTTTCTGTTTATAGGGCTGCAGGTGGTAGAGTGGGAAACAGGCTAAGTGGAGGAAAGGTTAGGACTCCAAATCAATTGTAGCAGTTCACCAAGTAAAATCTGTCCCTGCTGAATGTACTAGCTGTTTATCAGCACTGCCATCTAGAGCTGTGTGAAAAAAATTCACTGCAGACAGCAGAAATGGTGAAATTATATCTTTAATTGTTTAAGAAGATTGTACATAGAAGTAAACCTAGACATCTTACACTTTTTGTTATCTTAAGACAGAGCATCCAGTCACTGTGTTAATGAACCACAAAAAGCTGGAAATAAAAGGAGAAATAAAATAATGTCTAAAATACTCAGATAACCTTGGCTGATTTTCATGCATGGTGCAAAGACTTCATAAACATTAGTACAGTAGACAGGCTAGCTTCCTCTTTGTAGCACAGATGAAATTTGCATTCTCCTGATTTGGGACAATTTTGCTGCATCTATGGGCTAGTTATTTTATCTGTTATCCATCCATTTTAGAATACTTTGAAGTACACAGTAATCATATTTTTTTTCACTACAGCTTTAACTTCCCTGAGGTGATTTTAATCATTCAGGAAGTTAAGAACACTGAGGAGGTATCACAAAGGCTAGTGACAGCCAGAGATCCACTGTAATAATTTTATAATTGTCAGAGTTTCGGGGAGGGTGGGGAAAGAGACAAGCAGAAGCTCTGGGTAACCTTGAAGCTTTATGATACTCTCCAGATCTCTTTGTGCAGTAGAAAGGATGGGTATCTTGCTTTCTTTGTTACCTTGTTGTTATTGTATGTATCTTTTTGCCACACAACCTGAGGAAATTATGACATTTTTCCATTTCATTACTTTATTCCTTTAAGCATGTTTTTTTTTCCATAGGAATAAACACAGCCTATTTTTGAGGCAAGGATTGACTTTCAAGACAATGGAGAGCAGAAACACAAGTTCTTTTCTACTTAATCCTTGAAATATTATTTAATATAATCATTTGCTGTAAGGCTCTTAAATAACTATAATATAGCCAGTATCCATGAAAGCATTAAAGTGAGTATTTTTTGAAGTAGCTGGGTGCCTAATTCTGAGTTCTGTGGAAAGAGTATGTATCTAAGTGCCATTTAAAAAATGGCTTTCTAGTCACATCTACACTGAAAACTAAAACCACTTTTGTAAGAGTGTTTTTAGGTATTTAGTCTGGATGTTCTCCTGTCAGTATTTACATCTAAGGTTCCTCACACACCACATCATATTCCTACAGCTCCTTGCTGGTGGGCATGGACGGCCCCTCCCAGCACATACAGTGCAGCAGACTTGCTGGTCTCACAGTGACCCCACAGGTGGCTGTAGGAAGCTCATAAACAGTTCAGAGCATTGCTGAAACCAGTATATGTTCTCTGTAAAAAAGCTGGCCTTCAGACATGAGTCTATTGTCTCCCTGTGCTTCTGAGTACACTCTGCACCTATTGGGAGTCCTGAAACCCTTCAGGCATGGCACAACCAGCAGAGGTTAGCCAGATTTCCTCTGGGCAATGATATGTTCATGCTCTCCATAATAAACTGACCAAGGCAGACTGTGAGTACATCTCTTTCAAAAATCTAATCCCAGTTCAAGTTGGTGTCATCTGAAAGCTGACTATATGAGACTATCACCCACTATATCAATGTGGACACACTCACAGAGATAATCTTACGACTTTGGAACTACCTGTCCCTTGACTACCACTGACTGGTATTACTACCATCTGCAGTACTCCAGAAGTCATTATGGACTTCAAATGCAATAGGATTCTGTGCAATAGTCTTTGACAAAATACATCCTTGTCCACTGTAAAAGCCTGACTACTGATGTCTCAAACCTTGTGTGGTGATAGGATCTGGACAGAGAATAAGCAAGGTTGGCCTGGAGGGACAGGGTGTCAGTGGCTCTCAGTAGTCCTCAGTGGCTCTGCCATCCTCCCCTGGCCGATAAATTAACAAGAGGGAGATATAACTTCTGCTTAGGCAGGAAAATGTCTTTTCCCTGAGTTAATTTCTTCTTCTAACCACTGCGACTACACCAACAGGAGCTCTATGCCTGACACTGCACCAAGAGGGGCTCAGGCAAATTCATTTCCTATGTAAACTGGGGATGCCACCCATATTCCAAAAGTAAAAAGAGACATTAAAATACTATATTAAAATGTCTTGTCCCACTCAGTGGATGACAAGGGATGTGAATCGTTATGATCCCCTGAAAGAGGCTATCCCTGCGCAGCAGGGCCGCAGAGGTGGCAGAGTCACAACAGTGACTAAGAGGAACAGTGCAAACCAGTTGATTGGTTTTCCCTGAGAACAATCAATTAATGGTGTGGATAAAGGTGTTTCGTCAATAGAGATTATTTTCTTATCAATTACTTTAAGGCATAACTAAATATCAAGGAGAAGAGGAAAGGAGAAGACAAGGGGAGAGAGAGAGTAAGATAGATATCACCACGCTTGGATCCAGTGACGTCTCATGGGATCAATTCAAATCTTGAGTTCTTTGGTGCTGAGTGCACCAGGTCAATATTTTACTGTCTCTTTATACTCTCGGGATATGGGTGGCATATCTCTTCCTATTGTTAATCTATCTGTAAGGAGCCAGGGGAGGATGGAAGAACTGTTGAGGACTATTGAGAGCCATTGACATCTCCCTCCAGGCAGGCCTTGCTGATTCTCTGTTTGGATCTCATCATCACACAGGTTCTGAGAGTAGTCTGTAGTCAGTAGTCAGACTCTTACATCCATTTACTCCAAAAGATGACAATAATATGACAGCATCATGAAATTTTAACATACAAAAATACTATCCTATGGCACCTGTGTTTAGGAATCTGGTCATCTTCATCTAAAATAAGGTTGACACTTTCTTTCTTGCCCAATAACATGAAGTCCAGTAGCATTAGAAAAGACAACTGCTGGTGACAGTATCACTAGTGCCCTGAGGAATGTGGATGTATCCAAAGCAGGCTGATGTCCGCATAAAATTCATTTTAGGCCTCAAATTCTGCCAGATCATCTTTAAATAGACATAGAAATAGAATCACCAGATGTTGACTCCAGCTTCTTGATTGATATTTTAAGAAATTGCCAAGGACCCTAGCAACTTGTAGATTACACATAGTGATTCCAGCTAGGGAACAAATGTAGGTAGAGGGCTGTGGCATGGAAGATGGGAATCCTCATCCTGGTGGGATGTCTCTGTCATGAGGGGCCCTCAGTTCTTAGCTGACATTGAATTATTACATTATAATAAAGTATCTTCCTTCTATTTTTCCTTCTTTTAATGGCATTCTTGGGACCATTGTTGTACCTGGTCTCTGATCTGGTGGTAATCGTATCAGTCTTCCAGATGGTGAGGTCACAGGAAAAGTAAGGTCATAGTCAAAATTTAAAACAATAATGCAAAAGGGAATAAAAATTAAAGGAGTAAATTAAGGAATGGCAAGTGTACCTCTGTAAAGCCACATAAATGAGAAGAATGTGAAAAATTCTTACGTGCATATCAACAACACAGGTCCATGGTAAGGATATACAGACTAAGACAAATAATTGACTTACCACATGTTAGACAGATATTTTAACTGATTTCATATGGATACTTAACCCATTGCAAGTGAGAAAGAAAACATGTACATTTTTTATTTATTATAGGTTTTTCTTAATAAATGTTGTTTATTTTGGGAAGTTTTACTTTGCATTTCCCATGAGGGATCTAATTCATGTCTATAAATACATAAGGGCTGGGCATCAAGAAGGCAGGGACAACCTCTTTTCACTTGTGCATTGTGATAGGATGAGTGTCAATGGATTCAAGCTAGAGTACAGAAAGTTCCATCTCAATATGAGGAAGAACTTCTTTACTGAAGAGTTGTAGAGCATTGGAATAGACTTCCCAGAGAGGTTGTGGATTCTCCTTCTCTGGAGACTTTCAAGACCTGTCTGGATGCATTTCTGTGTTATCTGCTCTAGTTTTGTCCTGCTCTGGCAGGGGGGTTGGACTCAGTGATATTTGGAGGTCCCTTCCGACCCCTAACATTCTGTGATTCTGTGATGAGATGAGAATACACAGTGTGTCTGTTACACTGGTTTAGCTCCTACATGGCACCTCAAGCCATAGTAATTCGTGAAAGGTCTGGGACTTTTCAGTGTTTGGAAACTTTTTCTTCTAATCAAAGCGTCCTCCTATCAGTGGTAATCTTCTAGCTGTGCTTACTTACTAGTCAGACAGTGTTCAGTTCCAAGAGCAAAAACTAAATATACCTATGTTTGCTTAAAACACCATGTCTTTATACACCAAACATGTTCGTTTATTTGTCTGCTTGTATATTTGTACTATTCAGATGATGTGAAGAATACTCCTTTAGGAAATTTATATTGAGAGCTCTGCCGCCATCAGTATATTTGACACTGGAGCAATTTTTAAGAAGTTTTGAGGATGGATGCCTGTGTGAATTATTTTGAACCAAATATCCTTAAATATTGTTTATGGCATTGCACAGTATTCTAATGCATATGTTAAAAACAGTATAGTTTTTGAAAAAATAAATTGAAATAATACTTTACCTTTGTTTTACACAGAGGTTTCACAGATTAGGAAAACTGTAGTCTGAAATTCAGTCTTTAAAAAGATGTGCTTAAAAGCAAGGTTCAGTATGCGATTCCAGTCTAGTCAAGCCAGTGGCTTAACATAACAATGTTATTATCAGGGAGCCACATCTGAAGCTCACATTTTTTCACTCCTTTGACTATTCAGATTCTTTTATATTGGGTTTAAATCAGTTCCTGCTCTTTGACTAGTTGGTTATTTGTACTAAGTTGAAGAGGAAAAAGATGAGAGCCAACTTTTGATGTTTATAGTTGAAATGATAAAAAGTACTTTTCCCTTGTTGGACAATATTGCTTGCAGAGAGATGGAGCATTCAAAAGAGTAACAAATGCACATACGGCAGTCTAAACTCACTGTCACTGACAGGCTCTGAAAAGGTTACTCCTTATTGAATAGCTGAACCTGATAAAAAGTACAGTTCCCCACAGACATCTAGGAGGCCATTAAAATTTCTCGAGCTGTTCCAAAATGCATAGTCCCAATTAAGGAAATGTCTCTGTGTTCTTCTTCCCAGGAGTGAGCTAATAAACCAGCAGCAAACCATTCTGGTAGTGGAGACAGAAGGAGGGTGAGGATTACCCCTGAGGAGAGCATGGAGATAGCATAACACTGGTGAGGAGCTGAGCTCTCTGAAAACTTTCTGGTACCTGCTCCTGGGGATGGCTGCAGTTTTAACAGCTCATTCTACATGGGCACTATGAGCTGCCCACATTGTTAGACTATTAAATTTCCCTATCATGATTCTGTGGTTTGTAAATATTGCTGCTTTCTTTAGTGGTTATTTAAAATTTTATATCATGAGTACAACTTATATTAAAACAAACAACCAAAAAACTCTCTCCAGCAGAGGCTCAACAGATGAGACCAATAATCTCATTAAATAATATTATATTAAATTATATTGCCACTTTTCAGAATACACTTACATAAAAAGAATCAAGCTGGATCAAGCACTGGCTAGGCGGACAGGCCCAGA
This sequence comes from Actenoides hombroni, assembly GCA_024336885.1. Taxonomy (NCBI): domain Eukaryota; kingdom Metazoa; phylum Chordata; class Aves; order Coraciiformes; family Alcedinidae; genus Actenoides; species Actenoides hombroni. The sequence goes on from WUAM01000294.1 coordinate 256,485, forward strand.
GAGTAGTGGCCAATAGTACTAAATCCAGCTGGTGGCAGGTCACAAGTGGCGTTCCTCAGGGCTCAGTGTTGTGATCGTTTCTATTTAACATCTTTATTGATGATCTTGATGAGGACATAGAGTCTACCATCAGTAAATTCGCAGATGACACCAA
>WUAM01000294.1:256738-269617 GCA_024336885.1 Actenoides hombroni
TGTGGTGTGCACCAGGTTGCTGGTTTGTTTTGTGTGGGTTTTTTTAAGTTACTCTAAGGATTTCTCTGAAATTTCTTAATTTAGAAACTAATGAATGTTGTCTCAGTTGATGTGGTTTGGGATGATGGCGTCAGACCTTACATGTGACACAATACCGTGCTTAACAACAAAACTGTAAGCACTCTAATACATATGTTTACTTTTAAAACAGTTTCCTTAAAGCTACAGGTAATTCATTATTCAACTATAGGGAGCACTGGATAATCTTTACTTCCTGATTTTTCATGAGAGGTTTTTCTTCATTTTTTTTAGTTGCTTTTAGAGGAAGCAGTATATTTGCCATTTGAACAGAAAGACAACTAAAAGAATTACACAAGAAATCTAGAATTCTGTACTGATCTTTTAAAAGATTTGTGTATTTTTGCGTCTAAGTTACACTACTGCCATTTTGAGAGCTGCTAGGGAACCAGCTATCCACTTTCACTTCAAGATCTCCCTTTTTTGAGATTTATTTCAAAACAAGAGCTTTCTTACTATATTTCTATATCTGAGATTACTTTTTTAAAGTTGAAATTTATCACACAAGACATGTTTGTCAGCAAATATTATGCACCATTAAGTTTATTATAGTTTAATGATTTCCATATTTGTTATACTTCATATAAGCATTTTTTTATTGATCATTACTGTTTTGATCAGTCTGGTTTTAAACAAGATATGTGGAATAGATCATAAAGACTACTGAAGTAAAAATGTACAGTTAGAAGGAAGCACATTCTTCTACTCTTCTGTAATAAAATCTGATTTAAATGGAGTAAACCAGACTTGCCATCTCTCTGTTAAATTGCTGCCAAAAAGAGAATTCCAGAACGTTTTAATTAAATTTCTACATTTCTTTAAAAAATAACTGCAGGTTGCTAAGCAATGCTCATTAAATTCTGCTTCTTTTTTAAAAACAGTTCAGAATTTCTCTTGTCTATTACAAACAAAAATTAAACATAATTCAGCTAAACAGTTCCTCAAAAAGTTTATTTCTTTTGACCTCTATATAAAAACAGGTACAAACCATAAAATAAAGCAAGAAATTCAATAGAGAAACCAACGTTGATTACTAAATGTTAAATTAGTGACTCTGGAGAAAATTCTTCCCTAAAACTATTTCAGCCTTCTGTAACAGAGAAGGACATTAGCTTCCATGTATATTTTGCATGCTCACATGCATGAAAATATGTTTCTTTACTATTTCTGGTTACCTTGCAGTTCTGATTATAAAAACAAATGGTTTTCCTTCACCACAAAAAGAAAACAAGGTGACATTCCTTTTTACTTTCACTTTCATCTTGATGCATGCAGACTATCGATTATTTTTTTTCCCTGAGACAGATGGTGGCATTATGAAAAGCTATGAAAAGTAAATGTTAGATCTGGCCCTGGGGATCCTTGTCCCTGACTGGGTCTCTGGACAACTGACCTAATGCTGGGTCAATGAATGCTAAATAAGAAAAGCTCTTTAAGCTCTTCCAACCCCATTTTCATATTTTATGACTCTTTGAAAGGAAAAAAAAAAAAAAAAAAGAAAGAAAAAAGATGCTACTTCCTGAACAAAGATGAACTGCACGAGGTCCAGATCCAAACAGAAAAAAAACAATACAAAAGGATCAGAAAGGAGAAGACCCAAGGCGATCTGAGGCATATCATCCAGGCTCATGGGCAATGACATTTCCAACAGAAGAAAGGACTCATCAGTAAATAATTTTGTCTTTTTGCACGTGTGTGGTTTTCTCTCATGCCACGATGGTGGGTTGAAGGACATATCACAAGTGTCTCAAGCAGCAGCCCCCAGAAACAAACTTACATTGCAGTGCCACTAGAAGGACCAAGGGCAGAGAAGGGGAAAAAAGCTACAACCAGGTTCTTCTCACTCCAGGTACAGGAGGCGGAAGATGAAAGGGAGTGTTTTGCATCCCTAAGAAAGAGGAGTTTCAATGCCCATTAAGTGAAATTTTATCCAGCCAAATAGCATTAAGCAATTTGAAATCAAGGTACATTGACTCAATCCTGCATTCAGCACGCAGCCTTCATCTCTCTTAGTCATCATGCTTTTAGCTGAAGCTTTGTCCTTGTTGCACCTCTCAATACCACAGAGAGTTTTTTCAGTTTAGAATAATCAAAGTACAAGAAAGAGTAGCCTTGAGGACAAGTCCTTTCATGTCATAGGGAGAAGGTGGTGGTTTTGGAGATGAGAAGAACAATGAATTCATTTACAGTGTTCTTCAGTATCCCTGATCCTAATTTTCAGGTCTGGCAGGTCTAGAAACCACTGAGATGACAGAATTAACACTGATTTATCCCTCTTGATCTTCTTCAGCACCATGAGCGGCCAGAACACCTCAGTTAACCAACATCATAGCATCCTGCTCTTCACAAAAACCCTCACCAGAGGAAGCACAAACTTGAAATTAAACAGAGGAAAGCACGGTGTGCACAATTTGGATCCCAATGCCTAGATCCAAGTGGCAATCTGCACGAGTAAAATTAACACACCCAGGCATATTCACTGGCCACTGCACAGCCCATCGTGCAAAACCGTTGGCCCCCAGAAGACAACCTCTCAACACGCCTGCAGGGACCCCCACACCAGAGCTCCAGCTCTGCTTCCTCAGTTAAGCACCTCTCTTATACCCCCCGAGCCTTGTCCCCAATCTCAGGCCGGTGCGTGACACATGGTGCAGCTGTGGCCACAAAAGGACTGCCCTGAGCCCCGGGCTGGTGCACCCATGTCCTCGCTCAGCCCCAGCAAGGCATGGCAGCATGGATGCCCCGCAGTGTGCTGGCTCCTGGTGACTCTGCTCCTGCTCCTTTTGTGCTTCTCCTGCATGCTAGGCAGCCCCTGATGCTTCCTCCAGCCCACAAGGTGACCACATTTCTCCACCTTGAAGGAGCAAAGGTACATCTCATTCATGCTGCTACACTTCATGGGGTCTAACACCTGTTTCAGGGGAACTGGTAACATCAGAAATGAGAGTTGCTGCCAGAGCCTGGTAGAGGTCAACAAAAATGATAGCTTGGGTCTAAAGCAGCAGCCAGCACAGGGGCACTTCATGTCATACAGGGCAAGGGGTCAGCCTTCTCCCGTCTGCAAACCTTGGTCTCCAAAAAAAAGTGAGGCATATTTCATAGCTCCTGACCCCATCAGGAAGCAGTTAGCCCACAGAAAATAAATCCCTGTCAGTCGAAAAAAGGGATCACTGCAACATACACAACAACATGGGCTACCCCAACACAACAACACATCAACATGGGCTACCCCAGAACTGGAGCCAGTGGGGAGACTTCAGCAGGTCTGTGAGCTTCTGAAGCAGAATTCACTGATCAAGACAAGCAGGCTGTCTGTTTGGATTTACATGCCAGAGAAACTTTTCCCTGTGTGAGAAAGGAGGTGGTCATGAATTCAGATAAACAGGGATCCTAGGTGAGAAATCCCGCTCCAGAGAAAAAACATGTCAGCTGTAGATCTGTGCTTATTATTCTCCCTAATCCTTTTCTTTATTTGTGTGCACTCTTTGCTAGGATTTCTGCATTACAGGCAGCAAGAGACAGGAACAACAGCTAGGAAGACTCCATGCTTCTCCAGTTAACAGGGAGACATCTCACATGGGACAGCATCTCTTTCATAAGAGAGTTGTTTTGTAGCATCAAAATACTATTTCAAATCATAGAACGGTTTGAGTTCCAAGATACCTTCAAAGATCATCTCGTTCAGCCCCCTGCCACGGTCAGGGACACCTTTCACTAGATCAGGTTGCTCTAAGTCCCATAAAACCTGGCCTTGAACACTCATGAATCCCTGAAATCTGCTGTAAAAAAAAAAAATCAACAACCAAACCAAACAAAACGTGACAAGTCACCATCCCTGGATGTGTTTAAGCATCACTTAGATGTGGTATTGGGGGATATGGTCTAGGGGTGAACTTGTAGAGTAGGGTTAATTGTTGGACACGATAATTCCAAGGGTCTTTTCCAACCTAAATGATTCTGTGATTCTGTGAATATTTTTTTTCTGTTTAAGCCAAAATCCTCAATGAGCAGGAGACAAAGAGTACAAAGATGAGGGAAGTAATTAATGGTAAAATCTGGAGAATTCAAACTTCAATCACCATCATTTTTCTTTTTCTTACTAACTTCAGCAAGCTCTGGTAAAATTCCATGTGAAGAATTACAGTTTAGAAGTCTTCTAGCCATACTTCTATCCATACTTCTAACCATTCATGTTCCCTGTTCAATGACCCATATTTAACATCCCCCCCTGGATATTTCTAAGTAAGTTAGATATGTCCCAGAATGCATTGCCCTACTTTCTTCCCGATCCCAGAAGTCTTTATCTTCTCTGATTCAAATAGGACAGATGGCCCAGAAGAGATTAACAGACCTCCTGAGACTTATTTCATAAAAACTGGGAGGTCTGTTATAGTTCAATAGTTATGTGATCTTTATTCTAAAAATGATATAATAGTTATGACTGGAACAGCTTGGACATTTCAGATTTTATTACCAATTAACCTTCAAAATCATGTAATGATTACAGACATAATAACTGACATTTTTTTCATAACACAGAATAATTTTAGTGGTCTAAAATTAAACAATATATTTTTAAAATATCTTCCTTTCTATTTCTGATTAAACTCAAACCCTGTCATGGTTACTTTTCAGGATAACTAGAGATCCTATACTGTCAGCTACCACTGAAAAATGAGGGTGTCACTTCACTTCAGAATTACTTAAAGTCACTGGGCCCATGGCATACTACAGGTGAAAACAATTACTTGTTTAATATTCAGGATTCCCATCCTATGAGATGTCTTGTTAATATACAGTGAATTTGTACACATGTTCAATGTTTCAGGTCTAAGCAGTAGCAAAGCTAAATTCTGAAAAAAGTGTTTCTTTAGATTGTTGGGGTTTTCTTGTTTGCTTATTAATTCTTAATTTGGTGTCTGGAGCAAGATAAGCCATATTTTCACTGTGTCTTTTACATTGTAAGAAGAATTAAAAGACAAGAAAAAGAAATTTCTATTTGCCATAGGAATGGCTAATCTGCTAGTAAAACACTAGTTCCCCTCAAGAAAATACAGAGAGTGTTAGAAAACCAACAACTTTATTGGGACAGCTTTTAAAGCAGTCGTTACATTTAAATATGTCATTGACCACTTCTTAGGTAGAATAAGAAAGCAATGGTTCATCAGGAGAGAGAATCATAGAAGTGAGGAGTCTGCATGCACACAACAAGATGAGTACCACCAAAACATCTCTGAAATGGGAAATAAAATGCAAAAATAGAGGACAAACAATAAAACACAAAACTGTTTATGTTACAGCAGACCTCTTACATGATGGTAAGATAGTGCTTGTCCCTTTTTTGAAGAAAAAAAAAAATCCCCTAGATCCTATTAATACTGTATAATTCAGCCTATGCAGGGTCCATATAAAAACTTCACATTTGCTAACACCACACTTATTTCTGTCTGATTTGAATAAGATGACATGATATTAAAGAACCTGACATTCAGCGTGTGTATGATTTCAGCCTAATCGGATCAGGTGAGGTGGCCATTGTTCATAAATAAATAAAAATATCTTCATGGAACAGTTTAGTTTATTGTAGTCCATTCTCATTGTTTATTAGAGCACCAAACCAAATGGATTTAAGTATTTTTATTCACTAAACCAGGAAGGATTTTTCTTCCTTTTTTTGTATCCTTTTTATTTTTTGTGATAACAGTGTTCTGGTACTATTAATAGGGAATTTATTATCTGTATATCTGTATACATTTCTGTGTAAATACATTTTACCTTCAAAAAATAGTATGTTTCAATAACTGCTAAAAGGCAATTATTGTTGAATCCTAACAATAAAGTTGACTTTTCAGCAATGATAACTATGTTAAAAAAATAGGATAGAGTACAACTAAAATAAAAGCAACTTCACTGTTTTTGCAATTGAAATGACAAAATAAAATAAAAACATTTTGGATTTTCCTCCCATTAAAAATTTGCATAATATTAATGTAACTTCACAGAGAAAAAGAAGTTTTGCAAGAATAACTTTTGCTGACCATACACTTCTGGCCACATTTTTTCTGGTCATTTCTAAGTACTACACAACTCTGTGAGATAAGCGAGACAGTAAGAAAGCATTAAAGAAAATATATGAACTGATGGGTTCCTCTACTAGACATAAACACTTTAAAGTTCTTTTTCTGTTTCTTACAAGTTTTGTTTGCAAAAATTAAATGGAAAATTCTGACAGGGTGAATAATGTTTCAAGTATTTATAGACCAAGAAATAAAACCATTTATTTTAGTTACAAGATTGAGAATTTTATAAAGAAGAAAATTAATCTGGAACTTAGGATTCTTGCCACTTAAGATATTTAGCCCAGATATTACCCAAATGACATTGTAGTTGCTCACTTCTGGAAAGGAGAAGGACACTAATCCCAGTAATCTAAAAGAACCACCTGCAATCTTCGTCAGCAGAGGAAAGCGGATATCTAACAACTACAGAAGACAACCCTGCTTAAGTTTCTCCTTTTCTTCATTGCCCTTGAAGGATAATTCAGCTGTGATAATTTATTCTAGATAAGTTCCCTAATCATCCTGCTTCAGTCACATGCCCTTTTGTTTTTATTTTTACAGATCAAGAAACAGTCTGAATGCAACAAAATTGCTGTTATGCTCTCTTGGGTTTAAACCTCTCTCCAGGCTGATGATAGTTTAGAAGTCAAGTCTTCTGCCTCCTGGTTTAATGGTTTAGACTATGGCAATAACCGTGAAATGGGTTGGATTTAGTTTTAGTCCTGTGTAGACTGACCTGTTCAGTTTTCTTCACAGATTGTAATCTCAAAATGAATCACATTAACACTCAACATAGGAGATTAATTGTATTGTGCATGTACTTTTATCCACTCACAGGAGATTGAATATTGAGAATGTTTAAAGATTAATACAGAATGGCTGAAATAATATATTTCATCACCTACAAGTTTAAGAAGAAAAAAATGTGGAAATTAGGTGACTTGGATCAATAGATAGGACTTTTGTTTTCAGGGAGTTTGAATCACATAGGAAAAACTACAGGAAACAAAAGGTTTATTTCTTCCAAGCATTATTTCAACCTGATGCTCCCAGATTATTTTGCCTGTTGGTAACACAGGTTTTTCTGGCAAAATAAACTGATTTTTTTTTTTATTCTGTTTAGTTATTCATGTCATGCAGATCGCTGCTGAATTCAGCTGTTTTCACAAAAAACAGAACAAAATAGCAAATGCAAGGACATATTCAAACAAAGTTCCATCTGAGAAGATTTGAATGGAAAGGTAGGATGCTAGGGTATGGGGAAAGAGGGGGAGTTGTCCTGGCACTGTAAGTTGGAATTTTGAGAGAAAAAAAATCTAGTAATTTTTGAATGTCTTGTGGATTAGTGGTAGTTATTCGGGGACCATTGTATCTCTTTATAGTCATCAGTGAGTGGAGTGTGTTAAGGTGTTGTTTCTATAGCAACTCCTTCCCACTGCAGTCTACCAAGAGCTCCTAATGCATGTACACAAGACAATTTTTAAAAACTTGTAACTGATCATTTGGGCACATTACTAGTGCCTCAAAGATTAAATGGTCAGAGACTTCAGACACTGAAGTAATTAAAGGGTGGGTGGTAGCTGAAATCAAATTTGCTCCAGTATTGCTCTTCAGTTCCCCTTAGCACATTTTATTGAGTTACAGTGGAATCCGTTCAAGAAAGTGTTAAGTAATTTAGGATCTATATGAAACAATTGTGAAGAGTTAGAAAAGGGGCCTCTGGCCATTATAACCCAATGCCAGAAGCATTCCAATGACCTATTATAAGATGTTTAACTGGAAAAAATAGAGCATCACTCAAGAGAATAATTAAACACATATACCATTTTCAGATATTCATTTCTGTAACTTCTTGGTCATGTGGGTGAATATATACCGAAGTCTTTCCAGTGGATCCCTCTTGATCCTATCAAGATGCTCTGTTAAATAAAACAGGGGTTTGGTGAGCACACTGGTGCTTATGTGAGGGTATGGAAAGTCTCATTTTACTTCAACCCATTTCTATTGTGGATGAATGATGAAGAGAAAAACTCCCTCTCAACAGGATAAGTTTAAAAGGATACTTATTGTTCCCATATTGGTTTCATTGTGTGTTCCTCTCTAGTGCTCTGTATTGGCTGTCTGTCAAGGTCATATGCACTGAATTTCAAATATTACTCATACCCTTTCCTAAATGGCTCATTAGAGAATTTTAAATAAAATCTTTTATTACCACAAGGACTGCAACAATGTCTGCATCTGTCTGTGAGCAGGTGACCACAACTTCATAGAATTTAAGTAAGACAAGATATCACTACTATCCTTGTCAAGAGACCAAAACCCCCAGAAAATCCAGTTGAATATATTTAGAAATTTTCTTATGGGAAAGTTTACAAATCTGTGTTAAATATTTAATCAGTAATACAAATGACATAACAAAATATTTATAATTTCCTGCATTTGCATGATAAATGTCAATCTGTCACTGGAAGTCAAATGATCTCTTGTGTGAGATGAACAACTTATTACTTGGAATTGGTCAGTTGATGTAGAAGAACATTAGTTACTATTTTGACTGTAAAATTGTGATGAGAATCCCAGGCTGGTATTCTAAGACATGGAACTATATAAATCAAACAGATTTTTGTATATCTGTATTTCCCTTCTGGATCTTCTTCTGTAAACAGATATCCTAATTTTACTTAATAGAAGGTCAGTCATGGCTACTATCTCAAGACCATCCATCCTATTGAGAACTAATAATTATTATCTGGGTGAACCAGCAGTAATTTCTTATAGAAGTCTCACATTTCAAGATTTCTCTGCTAAAAATATTAGCTGTATGTAGATCATATGAACAGCGAGAGACAGTATGATTTATCCTTATACCTTCTTGAGTAATAATTGAGAAAAGGTGTAAATGAATTTTGGTTTTGTGTTTTCAGTGCATGTTCTTTTTTTTCAATGTAGTATTTGGAAGCATTTCCATTTTATCTTTTGCTTAGATTTAACTAAATGGAAGCAAATGCACCACTGTATAAAAGAACAAAGGCAAAGGTTTGTTTCAAATGAGTTTTCAGCAGGTGTAAAGTGAGACATAACTATTATTTAGAAGTGACTATTATTTATAATTAGAATTTAATCTAAGGCCCCATATAAACCTGTTGTAGTGCAAATAGACTCCATTTGTCATTCCATTTAGATTTTGTGTTATGATTTCTTCTTATAAAGGGTGAGTACACTTTTTTATTTCACATTTTCTTTGCTCCCTCTGCTCCTGTGTTCATAAAATGAATACTACAAAAAGTTCAAATTCCCTTTCAGATTTTCTTCTGATATAGGACATGGAAGAAGTGGAACCTTGATGAAGACATGAAAAAGTTATTTATGGAACTGAATTTTTAATAATATTTCTGATCCTGCAAACGTGTATATGTATGATTAACTTCATAAATGCCTTCACTGAAACTATTGCCCCAATGCTTCATCAATTAACTCTTCAAGTTTAGACTTGCATGTGTTCGTAATATTAGAATCACTACAGCATGTACCATGTAATAATTCCTAACATTTGCAATGTCCTTTTCTAAAGCAAAATATTTCTGCAAGTGTTTTGTGTATATTTAGGAATCAGATTCTAGGTCTAGTGCTTTTATTTCTTTCTCTTAATTTGAAATAAAATGGACAGAAGCTAAAACCTCAGAGCCGATCTGAATGTTTCTTGTTTATGTTTTTTAAGAAATGCAATCAAGTAGAGATTAAACTATTGGAATGCGTCTTCATGGAATCTATATAATAGAGATTACATGCTCCAGAATACAGTGGAGATGCTTCTTTTAAAGCCAAAAGAAGTCTGGCAGCTAGCTGTGTCAGAAAGGTGATTGTTTAAGTGATCTTGGAGTTCTTGAAAACTTCCTGCATATTGTATTTAACGGAAAGAATGTTCTTTCTTTACAGGAAATAGAACATTGATGCTTTTCCATTTGACTGAAAACACATTTCCTCTTATCTAACATAAACATGAATGATAAAAGTGCAGATGATATTTTAAAAATGAAACTTTTTCATAAATATTTAACTTTGCATAGATTATTGTTAAGCTTAAGGCCATATGCATTTACTACAGGTTAGGGAAATAAACCTAGAGTGGTAAATTCAGTTGATGCTGCTTTTAGGACTACAGCTTTCCTAGATCTTATCTTTGCCATGTAGAAAACAACAATGGAAACATCCTGTCTGTACCCTCTAAGATTACAAGGATAAAACTTCCTTAGTTCAATGATTGACAAGTTCATATAAATGCTTTTTCTTCCATTGTATGAAAGAACCACTATCCTCTACACACAAAAGTCAGAGACAGCCCTTACTTTTCTTAAACCACAGAGTATTCATGTGGCTATGTGTTTTCCCTTTGGAAAGATTATTATGTATGATCTCCATCTTTTCTCTTGAGAAACACAGACCTCCTTTCTAACAGTGACTGTATATTACAGCAGTGGATGATAAGCATGCTAGCCTGGTTGCTGGCTCTTCTCCTAGGCAACATAAATTTTTCAGAGAAGGACATACAAACTTAGCATGTTAGCATGCTCTGATATTCCAAAGAAGGTCATATCACATGCTATATACACAGATAAAAGCCCAACAAACAGGATCATGGACAACTTATCAAAGTTAGATAATGATCCAAGTAATCCAATACCTGGGTGGTATGCTTAGACCCTACATTCACATTTTATCACTTACTTTCAGCTCTGCACAAACTGTGGTTCTCCTCCCTTGACAAACTCAAACTACAGCCAGCTGCACAGGCAGAATTTAATTTCTCTGTCAAGATGCCCTAGAAGGTGTATTTGTTATTTCCAACTGAATTACGAAATGATCATAACGGATGAGTAAGGAAACATTTGTTCTGTTTTGCATTTCATCTTTCCCAGTGGTGTATGCAAAATTAGATTTATTAAATACTCCTTTCATAAATTTACGTTCAAATCTTTGCTCTATGTAAGTAATCTTGCATAGAGTTTGAAAACTCAGGACTTACCTTAGTCTGAAAGTACTAGTTGAAGTTACTTTGACAAAAAACAACAGAGTAAGTCCAATTAGAGTGATAGTGTTAAGAAAACAAAACAAAAGGAAACAAATAGAAATAAAACAGTGTAGAAGAATGACTGAAGTTCAAGACACTAACCAGACACGAAGTTCTTCATTCACTTCTCAGCTTCCCAACAAACTTTCTTGGACATCATCAACAATCTCCCTGCTGCAGTCCTGCACTGTACAAAATAGATAACACTTGCATTTATTTAATTAGTCAAGTCCTAATCTTTACAATGCTGGAACTTATTATACTATGTGGATGTACAACCCATACCATACTGATGTTAGTGTGACATACTAATCACATTTGTATCGTTATATATAGTATATGTTGCTGGGCTGCAAATGTCTACTCAAAAAGACAATATTGCACACATAGACAAGCAAAGTTTCAAAAAATATTTTAAGTTATCCAACTTAAGCATTTTAGTCTAGCATGCTTTTATTTAAGATTATGTCAGCACTTCTGTTATCTTAGTTTTCACCAACAGATGATTAGCTTGTACAAAATTCCCTAGGGACTACATTTTAGAGTAGAATATCTTTTCCTTATGCAAAATTGCTTAGCAGCATGGAAAGAAATAGCTTAATTGAAAGTTTACTATCATGTAACAGGAAGTTTATTAATGTTCTTATTTGTCCTTGTACAGTAGAGATCTCGTATTTGGACTCCCTCCATGGAAGGATGAACAGATGATAAAGAGCACTAGCAGTCTCTGAATCCATTTCCTTTCCAAAATTCACTCTTTCAGCTTGTATGCTGATCATTCCTTTGCCTGGTTAGGATAGCATTGACTCTACAAAAAAAAAATAATAAGAATCAGGCTACTTTTTTTAGTCCTTGGTCATCTTCTAGTTAGCCGTACTTTTCTCAAGTTCTATTCCTTGATTCTATCTGTTACTGTAATCTCACTCTTTAATAAGGCCCTTACACTGTCAAGGCTGAAATTTCCAGTGCTTAATTTTTCCACAAGTTTGGAATTAATGTTTCATACATTAAGCATCTTAACAACCAATGAGCCTTTAGTTTCTTCAGTAGCCATCAGAAAGAACTACTTATCTCTAGAGGGTGACAGATCCCATTCATGGGCAATATTTTCATTTATTCACTTAGAAACATGACTGAGAATGGATATCATTATTTACTTGCATCTGTCCACAGGACAGATTATGTTAATACACACTCTGCATTTTTTTCATGATGGAAACTACACATTACTGGAGCTGCTGGAACAATGGAACAAGTATTTTATTGTAGTTAGTTAATGATGGTTCATGACTAGCCCTGGACTTGATGGACCTGGACTTTATGATCTTAAAGGTTTTTTTCCAACCAAAATGATTTTATGATTCTATGACTTCCCATGAATCACTCTGAAAATAAACTGTTTTTTACAGATCTTTTTTTTAAGCTTTTTACAGGTCCTGTAAGCAATTCATGTACTAGTTTACCATTGCCTGAACTGCCTTTCTAACAGCTTGGCAAACTGAGAAAAGCTTTACTAAATACTACGAAAATAATTGTTGAGTCCTGTAGTGGGTCTGACTGAGCTGCTTTTCCCCATCCAGCCCTTATGCTGCAGTATTGGGAGCTGGAGGGTGTTGATAACACACCCGTGTTATGACTGCCAGTGCTCACACGGCACCAGAGGCTGGGGGGCAG
>WUAM01000294.1:279115-289998 GCA_024336885.1 Actenoides hombroni
AAAATTATAGCAAATAATGACAATATTTTTTTTTCATTCTGAATGAATTTAAAATGACTTTGCTAATATTTAAAAAAAAAAAAAAGAATTGTCTTTCATTTACCATGATCTATATAAATCTAAATGCAAATAAAAAAGGACTACAGTTAGTTCATTAGATGAGCATTTAAAAAGTTTATGTGTTTAGTCTCACTGAGTGAACACTTGGTAAATTTAGATGTTACTGTAAGGCAGCAGCAAGAGTATGTATTAATATTAAACATGTAAGAATTATCAGCTATGTGAAACTCATTCTGATGAGGTTTTGTTATGCTTCAGCTTGGTAGGCTGTAGGCACAATTTTCAGTGTTCTTAATAGAAAAAAAAAAAAGCATGTAGGTAAGTTGTTTTCTTCATTGTTCAGTCAGGCTCTACTTACACAAGCAAAGTAAGCCATGTTTTAAATTTGTTAGTGGTTATCTTTTCGGTTCTAATCACTTTGCATTTCCTATGAAGACAATTTGAATCCAGTAAAAGCATAAAACATACTATTAAACAAAGTCTTGTTGAAAATCATTTCAGTAAAAAAAAAGACCAGAAATTAGAGTCTTTCTCTACAGTTAGTGAGATGCTGAGTTTCATCTTGTCTAGCTTCTAATTGCAGCAAGCACTATAGAACTTAATTATAAAAATAAGTATGAAATCCAAGTTTATTCTATAGTTATAATTGTGGTGTAGCTGGTTAACAAGGCTGTGCCTGTGTGCACACCTAGTGCACTCAAGTCATTAACTCCTTGGGTGATCTGGAAACTCCCCATGTAGACATCTGTGTAAAGGAGATAATAGAGCAATTTAGACAATAGACCAACTTGAGACAGTGATTGACCAAACTCTTAGCCACCCTCTCAATTAAGGTTTTGACTAATTGGTTCAAAAGATCTCCTGGTGGAAATACCAGACTGCCCTGAAGATTTCCCTTGGGAAACCTTGCAGTGCCTAGACCAATTTCTATGCTTAAATATGTTCATTAACATCTTGGGTGGAGAAACTTGCTATCTCAGAGATACTCAGGAGGTTTCTGCTGCAAAATTGATCAAATTCTACACAGATAAGTCCAATGGGGCAGTCTTTTGTAGACAGTTAAGAGAATTAGGAGATGTTTTGTCTGTAACTTGAATAATATGGTGCAGTGGAATTTGCAAATGATGGAGGTGTCATGCAGGACCAGCGCCAGGTGGACTGTAAGAAATGAGTAGAACAGCAGGTCAAGGAGTCTCAGCTGATTCAGATGAACACACTAGTGCAAGGACCCTTGCAGTGGAGATGACTGTTGCTGTCTGGACATCCACCAACTGTTCTGTTCAAGAGATTTGATTACCCACACAAGCATTACCCTATACCAAGATCCCAGTGAATTAGATTTTAGAAAATGCTCTGTCTGCGAGTGTCTATGAAACATAATAATCAAAACCTATGAATCATAATCATCAAAATGTTAGTTGCCTCGTCTAAACTCAGGGGAAGTAGTGTCACCTTCACAGCATGATTTATACCACCTACCATTTAGATAGTTTAAAATGTGTTATTCTTCTCTAAAACTAAGAGTGCTATACTAATTATACTGAGGTGCAGGTGTGTTAAGGGCACTCAGGTTCACCATTCTCACTCAGGATGCCGTCTCCTGCATTCTGTGATGCAGCTGTGATTACACAGCTGCAAACCTCTTTCCCCCACCATCACTCTTTTCCTCTTCCCTCACTTCCATCTATGTCAGGGCTGGAAATATGTCCTTGATTTTACTCAGATTCTAGCACAATGCCTCACCCAATAACTTTTCATCCAAATATTGTAAATTTAAATACACAACTTTGAGAGTAGTTTACAGTGGGAAACCATGGAAACTTCATTGCACTGTGTGAGTTTACTAGTCCTGCAAAATAAAGCGGGAAATGTATAGAAAGGAGAAAGAAAGCTACTTAGTTAAAAGGAGAACCTTCAATTGTAGTTTAATAATTTTAAAGTTGCTACTGTAGTAGCATTGTAAGTTACTGGGTCCTGTGTCCGTGCCAGATCCTCCCTTGTGACAGCATAACTTTGTAGTAGTGAAAAGAACTAAGAGAGTGATCCTGATGAAAACCCACATACCAGAAAGAAAGTTATTTTTCAGCTCCATCAGTTCTCGTGTGGTTCATCGCACAGTGGTGGAGTGAGGGCAGGTGTGAGTGGTAAGCATTGTTTCTGGCAGTGCTGGCAGTACATGACAGCTTAAAGTATTTGTAAACCACCAGCCCCTCATATTCAATGTCTTACATTATAGACAAATGAAGAAATATTTTCAGAGTCTTTAAAAGCCTATATAATACTATATAATACATAAAGACTGGTTTATCCAGCAGTTGAGAACTATGTCGGTAAACTTCAGTGAAGAATTAACAGCTTCATAATTAAAACATGAGTATTCATTAAAATGGGGAAAAAGAATTGTTTATAGGTTACCCAGAAAAGACTGTATTTATTACTTACTTTCTGTTATTCTAACCATTTTTTAACTTTTTTTAATATAAGCAGAAGATAAGCTAAATGAAAATCTTACTAATATATGAAGAAAAAAATAAAGAATGCTGTCTCAGTTTTTAAATAAGAAAATTCGGAGTTTGAGAAGACCGTTATATGGACTCCATGGTACTCTGATAGTACATACATATGATAATACATTAGCCTGCTCTTCTCTACTTGCAGTGGACTAGGTTCTAAGATTACTTTTGAAAAGTAAAAAAAATCCATAATGACATTCACAGTTAAGTTAAATTTTTTAAAGTAATATTATAAAAAAAAAGCATTAAGCAAAGGAATTTGAAGAGATAAGACCTTCCTCACCATTAAGTGAAGTATACATAAATCTATCAACTCTATTTTAAGTTTTCTCTTTGTAAAACTTAATAATTGAATGTTAATAACCAGCACAGAAACAGCATAGAAACCTTTGAACAAACATAAAACAAAGTTGTCTGTCTTCTAAATTATGCTCAGCATTGATAAAAATCTTTGGAAGTCCTAGAGTAAAAATTAGAAAATTATAATTAAAAAAACCCTAAATTTTTATTTCATAAATGGTTAAGATATTAAAAGCAAACAAACCAAAAATGAACACACAAACAAACCAAACAAAAAACACCAACCAAAAAGAACAAATCAAGACCAAACCTAAAATAAACCAGAAATCCTTATACCAAATGATCCAAAGTAGATTTCTCTAAGGTTATGAAAGTATCTTAGTGTAAGCCTATGAAAAGGAGGTAAAACTTGCAGAAAACAGTAATATTTTCAACACCAGTTCTGTAATTTAGAATCAGATGCGAGATTTTGGTTAAAAAGCTCACCAAAGTTTTGAGAAATAGAGAAAGAACCTTCAGATCTTGATGTATGCAATGTATCCCTCATAAAAAACTCAATAGCTATCATGTTCACAAGCAAGTTAGAGGCACTCAAAGCAACCATTCAAGAATGATTGTCATCAGCCATGACTCCACTCTGAGATTCAAACTGATGACAAACAGATTATGATTGGTTTAAGTGATTCATCTTCACTCACTGACTCCAAATCTTCATTGCAAAAGCAAGTCAGTGTGTTTCCTTGCGTATCTATAAGCTGCAAAAGATGCTTCTTTTGAAATTCTCAGAGCTAGTACTGGAAAAGAAATTGTAAAATTATCTACAGTTAAGAGACACCATAATCAAGAAAATTATAGAAATTTTATTATCACTATAGATTCTCTGTGATTTATTAGTAAGTGATAGTAATAAATATCTTAAGACTAAGGTATGCTTGTCACAATGGATGGCAAGGAGAGAGTGTAAAAACATCATTATACTCTCTAATACAATTTTGATCTGCAAACTTTTTGCCTACCCATGTTTGACAATACAACACTTTGGTTTTTATACATCCAGTGATGAAATTTAAATTTGAGGCTGTATCACCTTACACTGAAATCTCATAATATCTAGCATGTTAAACAAGGTCAGCAATAGCTTTGTCTACATGACTAAGAAGCTTCCAGGAGCTATTTAGAGGTGAAATCCAATTAAGTTAGTAAGAAAACTTCTATTTACTTCTCCATGTACTTATATTAAAGGGATGATATAATTGATTCAGTATGTAATGCTTTTACTTCTAAATCAGAACTCATCCAATGTCATATTCAGTACTCTGATTTTAGTATTTTAGGCAAAGGTAATGTTGCATTAGCTTTGAAAACCTCCACGAAAAGATATCATCAGATAACCTTTCAGAATTACAAAATTCTGTCTAAATAAAATTCAAATCCAGCAATCTGAACATTTCAACCTACCAAATCTAAAGGTAGTGATAGTAGGGTTGCTGCAAACCCTATAATCCTGGCCAGTTCCAAGTAGGTTAACTACACTGTTTAACTAAATTGTCTGTGCGTATTTCATATGCACAATATTCTCTGCTTTCCATTCAAAATTACTGTTTTAATATATTTAATCAGTTCTGCTTTGTAAGAGGGAGACCATAGAAGGTCCTCACACAAAATAATAGGTGTTTAAAAAAGCAGGAAGCAGGGAAAAGAATATATTAAAGATCAGATTTTCCAATGCAGAGCATTTATGAGAGGAATCTTAGTGAGGTCTTTATTTGGGCCAATGAAATCTTAAGAGAAGATCCAGAAATAAAGATTCACAGTCAGTTGTCAAAGCCTGCCATGAAACAAAGTTATCTGGGAAAAATGAAAACCACCTATGAGGACTGAAGAAGACTCACAGAATCAAATACCTGAGACACCAATGACAAACCAAAGTCAGTGAAGATAAATGTAGAACAAAGCACAGTAGAAAAACAATCAGATTTTTGAAGATGGACTCAGAGCAGTGGAATGTGTCCTTGGGATTACACAGATAGTTATATGAATACTTTAACTCACTAACAGTCAAAAAAGTAAATAGTGTTAGAAAAGGAATAGAGCAAACAAGAAAACTGTTATGCCACTGTATAAATTCATCTTCTCCCAAGATCCAAGATCTTGAATAATGTGTTGATTTTTTTGTAGATTGCTTTTGTCTTTTGTTTTCAGAAATAACATCTTAGAATTGGAGAAAGGCAAACATTATACTCATTTTCAAAAAAAGCCGGAAGGGATCTGCAGGTCAGCCAGTCTCACTCGTCTTCAGGGAGGGAGTCCCCTTAGAAGCTCTTTCTGGTGTCTGGGAATAGTCAACATGTATTTAGCAAAGGTAATCCGTTCTTGATAAGCTGATTGACTTCTATGATGAGTTTACTAGATCTGTAGATGTGGTGGACAGTGTTTACTTTGACTTTAGCAAGGCTTTGAATCCCATCTCCATGCTTAGTTGAGGCACTACAATCTAGATGGATAGACCACTAGGTAAACGAAAATTGGATGTATCGTCTTACTCACTAGGTAGTGGTTCATAATCTACCTGGAGGCTGGTTATAAGTAAAGCTCCTCAGAAGCTAATCTCAGGATTTATCATGCTTAATATCTTATCAATTACCTGTAGGCTAGATGAAGTTTGTCTTCATGAAGTTTGTGGATAACACTGACATGGGGGGGTGCAGTTAATATTCTTGAGGGCAGGGCTGCAATTGAGAGGCATCTAGAAAGGCTAGAAGAATGGGCTAATAAGATCCATACAAAATCTACCAAAGACAATTGCAAGGTCCTGTGCTTGAGACAGACTAACCCCCTGCAGCAGTATAGGCTGGGGACTGACTGACAGAAAGCAGATCTATTGAAAAGGACATGGTGAGCAGTAGTGCAAATATGAGTCATGTCTGTGCCCTGGCAGAAAAGCTGATTGCATACTGAGTTGTATCAACAAGAGCACAGCATGTGGATAAAATAAGTGATTATTGCCCTTTATTCAGCAATTAATAGACTCCATCAGGAATACTGCAATTGTGTTTCAGGACCCTGGTACAAGAAGTGTTTATAAAGCCAAATGAGTGCAGCAAAGTCTAGAGTCCAGCAGAAGGTCACCAAGATGGTTGGAGGTTGGAGCACTTAACCTGTGAGGAGAGGCTGAAGGAGTGAGGTTTGTTCTGCCTGGAAAAGAGAAAGTAGCAGCTTTCTAATGTGAAAGAAAAGGCTACCAAGAAGACAGAGTGAGGTTCCTTAATAGGGTGGACAGAGGGAGAACAAGAGACACTGGTAATAACTTGAAACAGGGCAACTTTAAGGGGTTGTAAGGAAAAGAATCTGCTCTATGAGGGTAATTAAGCACTGGGACATGATGGTGAGAGAGGCTCTGGGATCACCATGTTTGGAAGTTTTCCAGACTCAAATGAAAAGTGGAAACCAAGTGACAAGGTCTAAATTCACTGTCTACCGTCCTTTGAGGAAAAGGTGGGGCTAGGCAACCTCCCAAGGTCACTTGCAACCTCAGTAATGTTATAATAAATAGAACATAGCTGAATTTGGCCCAGATGGTGGTACTTGAATAAGCCTGCTGTAGACTGTGATGAGAAACCATACCTAGAAAGCAGAGACAGTTAAGATGGAAGGATGTGGTTATGCAGAGATCCAGTACTATTCAATATGTAACAATTTAGATGATAGAAGCAGGAATCAGGTTCATAGTATATAATTTTGGAAGTCGTAAGCATAAATAGAAGGACAGATTCCAAACTCAAAACAATATTGTCAAATTGAAGAAATATTTGGGAAGGAAAAAAAATTAAACAATAAACATAATAAATAAACATAAATGCAATCAATAAACATAAATGCAAGATTCTCCCTTTTGATTAGCATGTTTATTTGTCCAACTGGTTACATAATGATAAAAATTGATCTGGGAAACATTATCTGAGCCTGCATCAATGATATTACGACTGTAGATCAGCACAGTGAAATACACCAACCAAATATGAAAGACAGGTAGCAATATTTCCCTTCTACCAGTGCTGGTATGTCTTCAGCTGGGTCTTTTGCAGACATTAAACTACAAGAAAGATGTGGGTAGAGACAACCCTGGCATAAATTATCAAGAATAGTGTAGGACCCTACTCACATGACCTGTGAAGAAGGCTTGAAAGAACTGAGGTTGTTTAGTCTAGACAGGGAGACAGAAAAGAAACATGATACCACTTTTGAAATATGTCAAAGGCTCCTACAAAGTGAAAAAGAACAATCTGCTTTCTATCTGTGTGGAGGACAGGTCAAGAAGCCATGAGCTGAAATTGCAGCATAAGAGCCTTGTGTGACATTTGGAAAACTCTGACTTTAAGAATAGCAAATCACTGGAATAGTCTGATAAGGAAAGTGGTTAAGAGTCTGCATCAGCTGTGGACTCTGAGAACAAGCTAGACAGACCCCTGTCAAGGATGCTAAAGGTTTAATTGTTTCAGCCTGAGGATGGAGAGATGGAACAGACAACCTCCAGAGATCTGTTCTAACCAGAGGCACAGAAAAATGGTAAGACTGAAACATTAAGTTTTTCTTGCTGAAGAAATGCATAATTTCATAGAAGTAGAAAGGTTCAGCCCTTATGAAAAAAGGCTTTTTCTTATACAGCTGTGCTTTCCAGTGTTACTAAGCAGCTCCACGGTTCTTAAGGTGAGGAGCCCTAAGGATAAGACAGTGCTTTAGGTACCTTGGGCTCAAGAAACTCACTATTTTGAAACGTTGTTCCTGCCAAGCACAAATTAATACAGAGTGGATTGCAGACACAAGGTTTAAGGGAAGTTTTTAACAAATGAATGAAAGAAAAAATATATTCAAAATATATGATCCCACTAAGCTTATGACTGCATACAGTCCTGTTTGTGAAATAATCAGGTACTTATTTCCAGCTGGAGGAGAAGGCAAGTAACCACTGCAAAGGATATGACCCATCAGTAATGCCTCTGGTGTTCAGGAGCTCTGAAAGTTCTCACCTGATCCCTTCTTTGTTGGTGCTTCACTATGGATACTGATACTTTAGAACCATCCATATGCCAGCATTTAAATACCCTTGGAAAAGGGGTTGTCAGGAAGCAGGAGAATTATAGTGTATGCTATAAGTTACTTACAATTTGCACTCCAGTTCACAAGAAGCTTTTATAAACATAAGAAAAGTCTAGGAAGTTCCTTTTCTTTCTGATAAAATTAGTGGATTGCATTGGTACTTGATACAAGATTTACTATAGTAATTATTATACAGCAGCCAGGATTTAAATGCTAGATCCACTGCAGGTGATAATCAACAACATTCACTTCAGTTGAACTCTGGTAATTTATTCCAGCTCAGTATCAGATCGAAAATGTCATATGTTAAAAAACTGCATTGGCTTTTAATATTGAAAGGCAAAATGTCAGTAGGCTTTTAGTTTTCTAATTTTCTTATAAATCCTATTTTTAAAAAAGAAACCAAACCAAACCAAACAGTTTATGTATTTATCTTTCTAATTTTTTTTTCTAATTTTCAAATTAAATAAAATAGGTCTTTCAAGATAACCTATCTTGATATGATATCAAGATAACCATATAGTTCTTTTCCTAACATGGCTTTTTTCTGGGCAAATTCATAGTAAAAATGCTACAATGGGACAATTTCAAAGTGGAAATTGGAGCTATTGTTTAAGCCAGTATGGTGATTTAGAAAATCTTAAGGATTAGGAGAGCTGTATAGGAAACACAATTACTCTGCCTTAGAGAAAGAGGGCTGGAATTGGTTGTTCTTTCCATAGGAAAGAGAGAAGTGGATGGAGAGCTCTGGAGCATTGAGCATATTAAGCAATGCTGAAAATGAGCAGCATTCCCTGTTGCTGGGGGACAAGAGAAATAGCAGCTGTAGCTTTTCCTTCAGGGTAATGACTGCTTTCCCACAGTCTTCGATTATTCTTTCAATAAGAATAATGAGTTTGATTTGCTGAAGTTGAAGCATAGGCAAAATAGGTACCAGGGACCATGGTGATTCTATCAGACTGCAGCCAGACATGGGACTCCCTGTAGGCATAGGCATCTTTTGGAGCCAAAAAAACTCCACATTTTCCTTTTAGAGTCTTTGCCCAAGGCTTCTAATCAGGGCATTTTAATTATTATTGTTTTAAGCCCCAATCCATAAATGCTTAATGTTTTACAAAATAATCTGCTCAGAACTTTGGCGGGATTGACCTATGTGCAGTTGTGCATAACAGCTCACAAGATGATACTCTCAGCTAGTGTTTCAAAATCATCTGAGGAAATTAGAAGCTGTCCTTTCAAGTGTCCTTGAAAATGACAGTCTCAACCTAGACCCCTGTAGTCATGGTAGTTTGTTCAGTCTATTTCCATGTGAATACCAAACAGGCAATTTAGAAGTCTAATTTTTACCCTCCCTTTACTGTCAAAAAGGAATTAGACCATATGAAGTCATCAAGGACTATCTGAGGATTTGCTATAACACCCATCACCATGGTATCTAAGTGCTTCCTGAAAAGACTTATTAATCACTGTGACTAAGTGTTCCCTCCTACCTGATCTGTCAGCTGAACGGCTGTTACTTCAGTTTCTGATTTATGTTCTCATGATTTAGCTTAAATATGGGCATCAAATAGGACACTGGATAAATCCTGTTCTTTTTGAAATCATTACAGGAAACAACCCAATTTAATGGATTAATTTGTTTCTACAAGGGTGATGGGGCAAGATTAGGTAAAGGGTATAAAATTTTTCACCAAAACCAGGAATTTCAAAATTACACTGGAGTTAACTAAGGTCATGCCATTAACCAAGTTACTAGGGCATTTTCTGACAAAACTTTTCATCAAGCAGTACTCTGATTTGTAGAAATATTAAGCTAGTGATTGTTACAATAGTTTCTCAAATGCAAGATGGAAATTCTCATCCTAACTTCTATCACACTGTCTTAACAACAGGCTGTTGGTCAGTCTTGTGAAATGTAGGATACATAGATTAGAGCCGCAAAGCTCTCAGATACAGCACAAACACTTTCAGTTTGACCAAAAACTACCTAACTACCTTGTATGATTAAATTTTCAAATCCATTTAATTTTTTTTTCTATATAAATAGATAGGCATTTTGAAGTGGGAATAGTTAAATATTTGAAAGGAAAATAATTAAATCATCCTGATTTGTATTATTTTTCATCTGATTTCTCTGAGACAGTCACATTACTTCATGAAATGAAGGTAAACAGCAAAGCCTCTTTACAGTGAAAGAGTTACTACTACAGGTTTCTTTGCTTCTACGTGAAGTAGGAGTAGCATTCAGAATTCCCCCACTGTCCTTGATAAATAACACTTGCTGTCACCCCATCATAAGAAAAAGAAACCAAACTTTGCCATTTCTGACAGCTACTGCTTCCATTAAGGATAGTGAAAATCATGTTTACATATTTTTCCTGGTTTATGATTTTTATTATGAGCCTTGCACTCCTTGCTGTACTGAATTTATCCCAGATAGCTTAAGTACTAATTTTTTTTCTTAAATACAGAAAATTGGTTTATGAAGAATATTTAATATTTTGGTTCTATGACATCAGAACTGTGGGATTTTTTTTCTAGGAAAGTTGATTGGTAGATTATTTTACAGGTAATTTTTATATAATATTTATATAAGGCACAGTATAATTTTAGATATGCACCTAACAACATAGTCTTTCTTTTAAATCAGGGTTTTTTTGAAAGAAAAGTTTGTGGTTATCTTTTTTCCTCTTCTCTTTTCTCTTCCTTTACATAGCAATTACAATGTTACACTTCTCAAAATAAATTTATCAATATATTAAACAGTTTTAGGAGCATATTAGAATAACAGCTGAAAGCAGGAGATGAAATGTCTGGTAGTGTCTTACTAATCTTCGAATAAGTAACAACAATAGAGGGGTAGTTGTAGAGTTAGAACGTACTGTGAAATTCATAACCTTGTGGATAGTGTCT
>WUAM01000294.1:290098-306925 GCA_024336885.1 Actenoides hombroni
TTTCTAAGAAATATAATGAATATGTATGTTTAGTCTGCATATAAACTGTGTACCCAGCTTGTATCGGCATGCACATTCGGAGGAGTGATCCCCTGTGCGTCCGGCACCGCAAAATAAAGAATGCCTGCCTAATAACTTCGGTTATTGAGTTTTTCACTGCATCACAGCGTTAGTAAGATAGACTGTTCTACTCCAGCTTACGTAAAAAAAGCTTCAACTTTTAGAATCATGTCACAGTACTTACGCATTCATATCAAATGCTAATTTAGACCTAAATATATACATTTACAAAAGATGTATGTGTACCTGTGCATGGAGATACCAATCTACAGGATGATTTGGAAACAAATCATTATGTTTTCACCAATGCAATTTAAATATATTTTGAGGAACTTAGAAATTACATGTATTGAAGTCATGAAAAAGAGACATAAGCAGTTAATCCAAGGATTAAAATTTTGGATGAACCCTTTCATCAAGTCTATAAGTGCAGTAATCAAAATCTTTTTAGTCTTTCCTCTTAAAAGAAATTTTTCATCTCCTTCATAAATCTCATATTCTGCCTCTGAATCCTTTCTGATTTTTACAATAATTTGAATATACTGCTTTACTTTGTTGATTTTAATGAGAAAACAGAGGTTACTATAAATGTTCTAAGCTGTCTAAAAGTCAGCGGTAAAACATAGCCAAGCAAAATCTTATCACAAGTACTTTGTCCAGAACAGAAAAATTCAGTTTGGCTAACTCAAGCCAGTTATCTACAAAAAAGTATCATACAGATACTGCCTTTTTCTCCATAAACCTCTAGAAACTCCATCAAGCAGTTAGTGGTTTTTGCAGTGGCCTCATAGTCATTAGGATGATCTCATGTAACATTTATACCAGTCTTATCTACATGCTCTTTACATAATTCTTTTTTTTTTTAACTCCATTGTTATTGATTGGGCCTTTTTAGCTTTCTCTCTAGCTGATACTTCTCCAAAGTCACTCAGATTTAATTCATTTCTTTTCAGAAATTTAGTTTAAAATTGCCTCCTATGAATGCCTTATCACATTCTTGAAGCTTCAGCTAAGGGTCTTAAAATGAATTCACGATAGATGTTCCACTGACTTTTACACTTCACTAGCATAAAAATTTAAGTCATCATCTTCTCATTGTATATCTTCTCATAATCTTCAGTAATCCCTTTTCTGTATTATATTTATGTATTAGAGCATTCCTCATCTATGAAAAATGTACATCTTAAATTTTGTATTACTCAGATGAAAGAACAGAAATGTACTTGCTCTCTAATGCTAAGAAGTGGGTGGTTTCTTTCCATGATAATAATTTTCAGTTTAATTATCCTGTATTTGTTACCTATTTTTCTATGATGTAAAAACCTACATCAAGTAAAAACACATAGTATTTCCTTGAGGTTATGAAAAACTTGTTTCATCTCAACACCAATAAGGTGTTAGTAAATTGCAGGAAAAAGCATGTGCATAACTGAAATATAGACATCTGGAACAGGATGAAACCATCATCACCTTTCTCGCCTCAGTTTCCCCCCTCCATAACAATGGTTTCTGTGTTAAAAGAGCATATGTTAACCAAGAATTTGTGAGTGCAGTGTTGCTGAAATTCCAGTGGTGTAGTGGCATTATAATGTCTCCAATATCTGCTACAAAGAAGAGATGTCTACCAACATCTCCAGAAGTCTCTTTTCAAGCCTAAGTAAATACCCTAAGCTTTCGCTTTCTCCAGGGAATGGTAGTAAATATGTTTCAAACAAAGTCAGAGGCATAAATAAGGATAGCTGTTTGAAAGTAGCTAATCTGTAGTGGGCAGGTAAAGTTTGAAATTTTTCAGAATTTTCTATTGAGCAGCTATGTTGCCATCGGGATCAGCAGTAAGCTTGAAGCAATATTTTCAAGGGCTTATTCTAACAAGTTAAAGGAAGGAGAATGGACTTGCACATTAAACTAATCCATCTTCTATTGAGTAACTTTTAAAAAATTGTCTGTTCCTAACTTTCCAACTTTCTTTCTGACAGAATGTAGGGGTGCAACTTTTCTTCCAGTGTCAACGTGCAGCTTGCCTGATTGTATCAATGACTGTACCTACCAGTCCCTGAAGAGCTTGACTCCTAGACCATTTAGCATTCCTTGACACTGGTGTTTAATTAGAGAATGTTTGAACTCTTTAAACTGCTAGTCACTCCTGGTTACTTGCATCACCTTTTCAAACTTTTAAACATTTATTTTTATTTTTAGAAATGTTTAATCCCCTTTTTAATAGAAGAGAGTGAAGAGGATTAAGCCAACGAGCTGTGAAGCGAATACTAAACAATGTGAGGAAAGATTCTCTGACAGCAGCCTGCATAGAGCCATCTGGGAAGGCAGTTGCAGAACAGACAGAAAGACAGAGGACATTTTAAATATACGTGATTCTTATAAATAACTGTCAATGCTCATGTATACAAAAAGGTTAGAGATTTAGGTTGAGAAAGATGTACACATAAAATATGAGCCAAATAAAAGGAAAGAATTTGGAAAATAAAATTAGTAGGGATTAATCAAAAGGAAAGAACATACCTTCCTATATCTAACAAATGTACAGTTGGTCAGCATCCTGCACCACATAACCATCCATTCATTGCTATGCAGAGTGCCAACAGCACTCAAAGAAATTTGAAGAAATATGTCAGAAAATCTTGGTGGTAAATTTCTTCAGAAGGGGATATCAAAGGATAATTTGGATTACAAGGAATCTCTGGAAGTCATGTGGTTCAACATTTGTTTTTAGTAGGGCCAAACACAAGGACTTTTGCTGCATTGGAGTCTGAATCCTAATTTTGTGTTGTGGACTGTATTATGTCTCATTGGTTCACTGGCACACCTATGTTTATTTAGGAATATAAGTAAGACGACTTTTATACGTAAATTATTAAGACTTAATGTAGAGATACATTCTGGGGCATAATTTGCCAAAAATATCCACAAAGGCAAGGAAGGAGACATCTCTGATAATAAATGTATTCTGAAGATTCTAGTCATCTGAACTATAAACCTCCATCTTTTCTCAAAAGCAGTCAGTTTTCCTGAGGTCTTACAGGAGGTGAAAAATGCAGATGACAATTTATGCAGTTTTCTAGGTGATATGTATTATTTTTTTCTTATTCAGAAAAACACTAAATAGTAAATAATAGTTAGGCAAAGAAGCCTGTTACAAGTTAATATTTGGTTGCTAAATATTTCAGAAATCCTATAGTTGTGTAAGAACTTAACTGTCTCTTTTGCTGAGCTTTCTGCAGTTTAAAGATTCTATGACGATAATATA
Organism: Actenoides hombroni; assembly: GCA_024336885.1. Taxonomy (NCBI): domain Eukaryota; kingdom Metazoa; phylum Chordata; class Aves; order Coraciiformes; family Alcedinidae; genus Actenoides; species Actenoides hombroni. The sequence continues at coordinate 293,421 of WUAM01000294.1, forward strand.
TGTTTTGTTGTGTTTGAGTCAGCTTTGTCCTTTGGGCATCATAATTATTCCCTTGCAGCAGAACTTCAGTTGTCAGTGGTCTGTAAAAGTGGGGCAGCTTCCTTGGTGACATACGGAATTCTTTATCGAGATTCTCATAATTTTGTTCAGCCTGAAGAGAGCATTCAGGAGGCTGTGAAGCCCAGGGCCCACCTTGTGGCTGAATATGCAAAGAATGATAATGAGCATGAAAGCTCCTTTAGCTCAATGACATTCAAAGTCCTTGTGATCACAACGCCTGACCACTGGAGTTACTGGAATGGAAAAGACTGTTCTGTCATTTAATCAGTGCTTTCCACTCATTGGGATTCAGCCCTAGTCTCTAGTGGCAACTGTACTAGGATTTGTACAGCTTTAGGGCTGCAATAACTCACTTAACTGTAAAAAGGGGTGGGACAGATGAAGAAGATTAAGAAATGTAGTGGTTTGTGGATGTTTGCTCATTTGCATATGTTTTCATCTCCCCCATGGATGCACTGGCATTCATTAATTTCCCCTCAAACAGAAACTCTTGTTTGTCACAGAAGGCCCCGAGATACATCTCCTAAGTTTGTCCTACATACAGATATTATACCTTAGAGAGCAATAAACAGTATTGATTGTTTCCTGCCATATTTGGGTGACCCTGACTACTTCGCAAAATTTTTTAAAATCTGTATTGCTTAGACAGTATCCAGGAGGCTGTTGGACTTGTTTGGTTTCTAAACATACTGCCTCCTTAAGAATGAGATTTATATTGGCTACATCCCAGAGGTGAATATAATGACCTCTTTCACCTTGTCAAAAGGGCAGCTTGTCAACCTCACAGTAGTCAATATCCTACAGCACATCCATTTAGCACAGGAGTACAGCCCAAACTGGGACTTCGGAGTGCAGGTACTCAAATGCACAGGTCTGACAAAGACAAATAGCACAGGGATGTACTAACCGAGCAAGGACAAAGGGACGCCTTGTCTCCACTGTGTGAGAAATTGAAGCCCACTTAGATTTCTCCTGCATGCATTTTCTGATGTGAGAAGAGCTTTAATTTTTTGAAGTCCCTGATTTAAGATGTGAGAAGCAGAGGAATACTTTTGCATAATCCAACACTTTTTCTTTCATTATTATTTCCTTTTCCTTTTTTCTTAATCAACTAGATCTTTATCTTTCTTTCATATAGGTAGATTGGTTTGGGCTCTTAAATAATACACTTTCCCTGTTGATACCCCCAATGGTCTCTGCTACAGGTGCTTATTTAATAGCTTCTGCTTAAAGTACTACAGCAGTGCTGTGCCAAGCAGTGGTCATATTCTTTATGTGGACAGCGCTGATCTTTTCATTGATTCTCCTGATTAAATAAATTATGCTGAAATTGTGCTGTGTAAAAATCTGTAACACAGAATGCATTTCACAGACTAAGATTTACTAAATTTTAAAAAGACTAATTTCATTAAAAAAGATAATTTTGAATGACACTTGTGAAAAGAAAGAACCAAGACATGTTTTCAGTTAATGTTGTTGTGACCACTTTGTAAAGTTATATTAACTTTTGTATATGATTTTAATTTTGTATACGATTTTACTTTTGTATACGATTTTATTTTTGTATCACTTACATTTGTGCCATATGCGGCCCAGCTCTCCCTTTAGAACAGCTCTGTTGTGCAACAAGTTGTCTCTTTTCAATGTAAATTTCTGCAATGATCTCAAATCTATTTAGAATTAGGATTGCATTTCTCCTTCAGGTCATAGTTTTCTGACAGTTATTTTAAGGCAAGTCACAACAAGTAAACTTAGTAGAGTCAGTGAAGTAAAATCTGTAGAAAATCACTACAAGTCCCCAATCCTACAAAACTCAGCATGTAGCTAATGATAAGCCACATCGATTTCAACATTACTACTAACAGTGTGCAAAATTAAACACATTTATAAGCCTTTGCAGGATCAGGGGCTTCAGAGAGCTCACAAACTGGCCTTTGATGTCCATTTATAAATCCCCAGTATAATTAACAGTAGTTTTACAGGCACATCAATAGCAAAATATATGTAGAGTGTATTCCTGTTAGCCAAATAGTCTGCAGATGGAGTCCCAAAATATTCATTGACTCCCTGCTGAAAAGGAAATTATTTATTATTTCTACCTACATGATACAGTACTAACCTTGAAAACCCATTATATTCTAATGAAGCCAAAGACACTTAAACCAACCAACAATCACCACCTCAAAATCTGATTTAATTTAAGGAAACATTACAGCTACCATAGAAGTAGAAATTTTCAGATGTTTTTATTATCTCCCATAGTGGAGGAGATAAAGCCTTCTAGAAACCTTACCATCCTGAGCTCTGTTCCCATTTCTACAATAGGAAGTCAGCATCAGACTACACCATGAGACAAAAGAATATATGAAAAAGAAAGAGCAAGCTTTTCAAGCAACAGGAGCTAGGATCAGTGGGTACGACTGGAAGCCCAATACTCTTAATTTGTTTTGTAATGGAAGAGCAATCAGAGATGTCAGACATTTCAGAAAATATATTAAGTCTATGGTTAGTTCTTCAAGTACTCTTGGAACCTGCAGGAGTAGCAAGAGATACTAGTTGCTTTGTTTTTGATTTACACTATTTACCCTGAGGCCTGGCTTCATGTCTGAGTTGGGAATAAAAAAGAACACTGAGAGGTAGGAAATCTTTTGCTCTGATTTTTTTTAAAAGGCAAGAAAATTTTAATCTGTATGAATGAGGTGAACTGTTGAAACATGTGCAGGGGTACTGCTTACAGCACAGAACAACTTACACACTTTTCTAAGTAAAGACTTTGAAAATGCAAATATTTATTTATTTATTTATTTATTTTAGTAAAATTAGTGGGGAAATTTTGAGGAAAGACATTTGAGAAAAGATAATATATCTATCTAAGGCTTTATGCAGGACTCCAGTGCACTATCTGGTTATTATGCCAAGGGCCAAAATATGACATACGGAATAGACATCTGTCTTAGGTACAATATATTTTATCAATCAAGTCATAAAAATTTTCTTTTACTGGTTCCATGGGTTGATCTTCATTGACTTTTGCAAACTTTTTGTCCTTCATCTCATACCAAGCTGTCTTAACCTAAGGGGATATCGAATATTAATTATGGAAATGAAAACACATTTCCTCACCATCAACATTTGCCAAAGGATTCCACTTGTCTTTACACTGAACCTAGAGTAAGCTGATGTACAATTACAAAAGCAGCTTAGTTTTTCATGCTAACACTGAAACTCTTCAGCATGTTTCACTGCAGTATGACAAATCAACCAGAGAGAATCTGACCTATTCAGGAAATGTCGGGGCTGTGGGGGTTTATGCTGTGTTAATAGCTAACAAGCTATACAGTCAAAAGTTCAAGTTTGGAATTAGAGTAAGCAGATTTTGCATTTTTTTATCTGAGTCACAAATTCACTAGCTTCTGTTTTCATGATAAATTGAGTTACATAGTGAGTGCTCTGATAAGGTAACATGTATGCCTTTTGTTTGTGCCATAGTATGAATAAACAACCTTTTAGGATTCACCATAAACTTTTCTACAAAACATTCTGGAACTTGGAATAAGAAGTCTATCATACAGTTCACTAGCTGTAAATACATGCTCACTTTGTCTCTTTTAGTATAATTACTGCTTTGGAACAAAGTAAATCAACTGGTTTTGTTAAAAGATCAATATACCTGACCAGATAAATAAAGACCTTCTCAAGGGAAACGTACCCTCACACTCATTGCTTCTGAGAGGAGTTTTAGTCACTTAAAACTTCTTCATTACCTTAATTGAAACATAGATAGAGGAGAGTTTGTTCATTTCCACTTCTCTCTATGCTTTACTCTTATTTTAGCAATTGCTGCTGTGAAAGAAACCTAGATGAGTTTATAGTAGCTTGAGTGTTGACATGAGAAATACTGGAATAACTAAACTCTTGAATAAATCCATATCTGAAAGAGCTTTTGTGCTATGGCAGAAACAGGATCCTAAATGTGAATGCTATGGTGGATGTCAGAACATCACCAGATGTTATATTTTAATTTACCCTTGGGTTTCTAGAGTTTGCTGAGATACTTCTTGAAAAGTCAAATGTCTTATGTCTATACTTAAAAAAAATTCGAGTAGATAACAACCGGAAAGGAAAAGTATAAATTATCGTTGTAAAACATGTCTAGAGTGCCATGTGTAAGTCAGATTACCATATCCAGGAAACATGAATTCCAGTGAGGAATACCTAGCAAAATTTTGGTATTAGACATCTATCATTGCAGAGAAGACGAAAAGTGTCAAAAAGTGTTTAGGAGGATGCTGATGTTTTCAGGCCTGCAACAGGCATTGACACTGTGATATCACATTACTCAATCAATCTGTCCCAGGTTTTTCCTTGCGAGCAAGTGAAAGCACCCAACCCCATTGACCCCAGTCCTCCTGATCATGGAAGCAGGATTAACACGTGTTACGGTTGGAACAACTTTGCTTTATTGTCCTCCTCCAGCTGCAGTGGAGCACAGGAGATATCCCTGGATATCCTCAAATACATCATTTGTGTACCTTCTTAACACTTTTCCCATTTCTTTGCCCTCCTCCTCATGGCCGCCCTTTCTGCACCCCAGTCCTCTCCAAAATAATTTCTGATAATTACTTTTTCTCCACTGAGCTCAGTCTTGTTACATCCATATGCAAATTTGATATTTCTTATTCTGTTACCTAGGTAATTTCAGCATTATATGCACTACTAACAGGGCTGCCTAGGTGCTGTTAATCTTGCAAGGTTGTTCTCCCCTAAAGGGCTGCAATACTCCCCTCCAGTTATCTGTGATGTTCAACCCTTTCTCACTTAACTCCCCCTTAACCACCTCTGAGATCCAGGTGTCCCTGGCAGCCTGCATAGTGCTATCTGTAACTTTTGGCAGCTTCTCACACTGTTTAGCTGTCATGTCCGGCAATTTCTCATGTCATAGTTTCTCAGGTCCGTTTCAATTATCTTGACCTCAGGCCAGGGCTTATTCAGATGCCTTGATATCTGCCTTCAGCCCTAGCAAAAAAAGGAAATGAGACTTGGCTTGTTTGTCTTTGCAATAGGAAGACTGAGGTCAGATACAAAGTAAAATTTTGCAGATGTCTTACAGCATGTAGAGCTAAAACTACTGAATATAATAATTTTAATAAACAAATTGATATTGCAGCAACTGAATATATGTATAAGGATATACAAGGCGCCTAAAGATTACTGTGACGTTTGTAAGACTGATGTGTCTACTCAGTTTTAACTCCAAAGGAAAACTTAACTAGATTGACTTTCATTAACACCCTTTATGTTAATGGTTACTTCCTACTAATTTTTGGCAGTTAACACTGCACATTCAAAGCAGTCTGTCCTTAGCAGCCATGTGCTACACTGTGTCACTGGTGCCATATCCTCAGTGTAACAGTCCCCATCACCTCAGTGTAGGAAGCAGGCTCTAGAGCTGGACAAAATGTTTGGAATTTTTCCCTTTTGTCAAGTGTTTGACTTTCTTGACATCTTTGAGCCCTGGGCCTCTGTCACTTGTGCAGGTGATATTGGATTCTCAGGGAGGTTACTGTGGCAAGTGCCTTCTTCTGCAGCCTGTCTCTTTCTTCCCTGCTCAGTGGTTTACTCCTTTTCTTAAACTTGGATGTTTTCAGTGAGCAGTAATTGACGATCCACGTATTGTTTATAGTTCTTGAAAGGTTCTGCTTTCAAGATATGTCTGTATTTCAAACACTTTACTAATCCATGTTTGATGTACATCCTAGAAAGAGATATGAGATACCAAGCTCCAGTTCACATCACGAGTTCTCACAGCAAGTTGGTAACAATCCTAACAGACTGCAAATGGGGCCTTGCAGAGTTTACTAAGGCATAGTTAGCTTAAGGCCTGAACTTTATTCCCTGAAGCATTACGATTTTTACAGGGCCAAAGTGTGCAATAATGTTTTTACAGTTATTATTATTATTTACTCTGCTTATGTCTAAGCTTAAAACAATGTAATATTTATTAAATCCTGGTTAGTGTAGATCTGCTTTTATGGGCGCAATAGACCTTTGCTTTGGCAGCAGTATAGACTGTTCATGCATTAGGAAGGGTTTCTAAATACTAGGCAGTGAAATTAAAAAACAGACATCCAGTGGGACAGGAGGTATAAAGAAGAGATATAATGGGAACGTAAAAATACTTTACTTATAAACTAGAATTTAACAATTATGTAAGGAAGGACTATATGGTGTGTTTGCTTAGAGTGATGAAGGATTACACTGCTCAGCTCAGGAACTCACTTCCCATTCCACTGTCCAACAACAGATTCTGTCTTGACTTCTAACATCTCACTGACATCACTTAGCTCTGTCTCCAGTCCAAGCCAGATTTAACCTCTGTTGTAAAGTTCATTCCTGAAGAAAAAGGACACAAGGACAAAGAATTTGAAATTAATTCACTATTCTATCAAAAGTCAATTTAGATCAACAGATAAGGTACCTGTTGTCTAGTTAAGGACAGGCATGGACTGCAATAATCTCATACCAATCTTGTGTTACAGATGACTACTCCAATGCAAAGATTATTTTCAGTCAAAGTACAATATCTAGAGGCATATGCATACCATCTTCTTCGTCTAACTCCACATATTCTGTCCATGTATTCATTAGATTTGGAAGACAGCTCTTAAAATAAGAGATGGCCACTTACATATGAAAATACATTTCCTTGAACAGAAACAGAATTAATTGATAAGGTGCCAATGCAGAAAACTAAATTTGCAGCTTCTTCCTTGGAAATAGCAATCAAATCCTGTGGGTACTAGCAATTGACTTCTTATTAATTTCTTCTAACAGCTGTTATCATGAATGTATGAATACATAGATTATAATTTTCTAGACAATAGCAATCGAAATGTAGTAGTATGCCAAAAATGCTATTTCAGGATGAATGTGAAAAAAGTTGTGCTATTTCAAGTACTGAATAGAAATGTATTTGTGATAGCTCTCTCATGTATTTAACACACTGCATTACTATTTCTTTGTTCTCCGCTTAATTGCTAATGATCTTACTCTTCTGACAGTAAAAAAAAATTATTTTAAAATTAAGACATGCCATCTTTTCTTTGCTTATAACTGAAGTATAAAAAGTTAAGAAAGCATAAGGAGACAAGAGATAGTTTTATAAACACATTTTGCTGTTTCTACTAAAAGGAAAAATGAGTATCTCATTCTTCGGTGTGAGATAATGGGAGTACTACATGCCACTAGTTCTCTGAACATGAGATTCAAATTCTGCTGTTGCCTCTGCTTTCAGGTTCTCAGACATAATAATACTATTATATTATCTTACCTTTTTGAAGTGTTTTTCAGTCAAATGTTCCCAAGGCATTTCAACTTTGATTCAGCTTGTTATTTCCTTACAGTGAGTTTTCAGAGACATTTTCATATTACATTTGCCCCCTGCTCCCCACCTCCACAATCTTCCCTACCAGGTATCATGCCAGGTCTGCCTGGCAGATTTTAAAATGCAACATAACCTCTTGTGTTTCACACACAGGGTAATAAAAAAAGAGGTCTTCTCTTTCCAGTTCCCAAAGAGAAGATGCTCTCCCCCCTGCCCCTTCTTTGTAGTGTGTTGTTCAGTTCCAGATGCCATGAGGAATTTGAGAGCAAATTGAAGCAGCCCAGTAAATCATATTGGCTACACACTCAAACTGACTCTTTCTTTACTACCCAACCACCTATCTTACTGTAACATTGCTTCATTCCTGCCTGTGACCAGTTTCCCTTCCAGAAATAGGACAGACACAGGGCTGGTATTTGGTGCTTTTCTTCTCCCTATGTATAAATACAACACTATCAAGGTTAAAGTTGTATAAGCAACTATCTGCCAGGGGTGATTTTAAGTATTTTGCATCTTTTTCTACCCCAAGCCCATTCAGTGATCAATAGGACTGGTCAGTGATGAAACTCAGACCTGACCAAAGGATGATTACATCTATCTCAGGTGATACTAAGCACTTCTTTTCTCTACCTACACCAGAGCACCACACTACCTACAGACAGCCCTAATAGACTGTAAATGTACCCCAGAACTGACCTTCAGTCCATAGTTTCTCAGTAATGAAGAAGAGAAACAGTTGTCTCCCCTGGTTCCTTAATAGAGATTGTTAATGAAGGCTGTTTCTTCATCTTTCTTAGATGGGGCAGTTCAGATGACAGGAAAGACTGGCTTGTCAATCTTATGGTTAAATATGCGTTAAGAAGATGTTTTAAAAATACATTAGATAAAATACGCTCTATCTTCAAGCAGTCATAACATAGTTTCAGAAGGTAAACTAAGGATGAAAGAGGATTAATTTAAGGAAATTTTTACAAAAATCATCCAGAAATTAAAATATTCCAACCACAGAGTTAAAGATTCTGCAGTCCAACACAAGAGGACCTAAATTCTGTTTAGTTATATGTAGCATAATTAGCATGAAATGCCCATGATGTTCAGGGTGAAACAAGCATATTAAAGATAGATTCATAATGAGACCTGAGGTACTTGGCTAATTAACATAATGGATAGACAAAATCTGTATTTCATTAGGGTGAGATGCATTGATTTCCTCCTGTGCTTCTTCATGTTTTATATATTATACTGCAGTGAGCTATTTCCAGTGCATTGTGTTAGGATGTTGTGATGTGTCACATGCAAAGAAACATGATAAAATAATTTATGATTAACCAGATTGGAAATACCAGTTGGGGGATTCTCTGTATTTAGTGTTTCACTGTATGAGTTCATCACTTTTCTCTCAGGCTTTCAAGAAAATGTTGCTACTGATATTACTTGGACAGTCTTCCTTCTCCCTCTGTAAAAATGAAGGAATAAAATTTATCAAATGTATATCCATACCTGGTAAAATCCACTCACTTTGGATGTTTATATATTGAAAGTCTTATAATACCATGTTATAGCTCATCAGTGGTCAACTAGAAGCTTGGTGCGTATACAGACTAACGAAAGGTGATCAGGTATATAAAGGTAAATAGACAGAAAGTTAAAGCCTTCATTCTCTTTCTATGTTTATGCTATAAAGTTGGAACTGTTAAGAACAAAAAATGCACCTGTATGAAGAATCACAATAGCATAAATTAATTAAAAAGACCAGTATAACTTTGTTCCTATCCTTTTCTTACTGCACTCTAAAAGCATTTTAAAAAACAAACCAAATGTTTTCCTGTAGTCAACACTGCACACTAAAGAAAAATTAACTCCTTGTTATACCCAGGTTTCTATCAGAGGGTTTTATATGTGTGTGTGTGCACCTGTGTATTTTTAATATTTATTTTCATATATAGATATGATACTGTCTTTTGCACTGCAGATGTTCTCTCTGCTTATTGTTATTAGGTAGTACTGCTTGTATTCTGTCCTTCCAATAATAGTGACACTGGATCTTTATTTCTAATCCATGTACTTCATCTGTTTTCTATACTGGTCTTTCATGAAACTTGCTATAATTAATGTTTTTGAAAAAGAAACCAAATATGTTTAGCTACAGTAAAGACAAATTAACATCTTAAACACCCCACTCTGGAACAAATCTAACACCGACAGTATTAATTTTAATATTATTGTCACTGGCACCAGAGTGCCACTGAAATAATGCTTTCAGCATAGGTAGCTTATATGTTAGTTTATTTTATTCACTTGCTAAAGAATATCCATTATTTGTCACCTGTGGATATTTTTTCATTATTTAATCTTTGAAAAGAATACATGGATCTGTGTTCATTTTCAGAAGTTCCTGTTCCCTCTCACCTGAATTATATATAACAATGTTCAGCGTGGTAAGGAAAACATAAACAAAGAGCTAACTATGAAGCAAAGGCTAAAATAACTACAGGGGTTAAAATACTTGATAGAATCTTTACCATATGGGTATAGCACTAGTCCAAAATAAGGTGGTAAAACCACTTTATCTCCATTTCTACAAGATCACTTGATAAATTCAGTAGAAACATAAACAGGGTCTGTATGTTTAACTGTGAATAGATAGTTATACACTATCTTTCAGCAGCCCAGAAGAACTTACTACTATCAAGGTTATGGCTGCCTCTATTAATAAATACTTTATTTAAAATTGATTTTGTATGATTTATATATCTGTATCCTGTGAGCAAGTACTAAATCTTGTTTTAATAGCCTGTATATATGGTGCTGCCTTCTCCAAGATTCCAGCCTTTGAAGTGCTATAGATTTGTTCATAGCCAAACTATGCCTCACATTTTCTTCATTACAGGTTTTACAGGCTGATTTTTGAATATCAGCTTCATACGTTTATGATTTCAAGCCCCAGTGAATGAATGCAGTGCATGTGGTATTTAGGAACACTTAATAATCTTGCATACTGAAATGATAATTTTGACTGAATAGCTACAACATGATACCAGGGTTAAGATACTTGAAGGCGGCTAGGAGTCCAACTTCCCTTGAAACATTTTAATTTTTTTTTCTCTACTGCAATCTTGCTTTAAAAAGACATTATAATTGCTGAAATAATGCAAATAATGAATACTGGATCATTTTGGATAGTGATGCAAAGTGAGCTGAAATAAGGGATAACAACTGTGTTTGTCTAACAGACAAAACTAAGGAAGTATTGCCACCCTCCTACAAGTTTGAAGAATGGCATTCTGATTTGTAGGACCTTTTTCATTACTATTTTTAGTCTTCCACACAGGTACTTATGCTCAGATGGTATCTGGAATGCTTGCAAAGCTGCAACTGAAGAATTATAGCGTTAGCTTGTAGGAGGAATATGTAACACTGATGTTAGTTATTAAAATGACATCTGCAGAGAAAACATGCAAAAGCAGCTGTCATCTCATTTGGGCCATTCTAGATGACTAAAACTCATCCTACTGCTTGAATAACTAATAAAAAAAAAAAAACCAGTTGATTCACTTACCATATCAATTGCTAGAATATATCTGGAGATTTGGATTTGCAGGCAGAATATCCCCCCAAGACTCAAGAGAAAAGATGCCATGGAGGCCAATTAACCTAGGAATAGATTTTAATCCCCTTCACGTTGTGTAGAGTAACAAGTATGTATAAATACATGGTACAAAAGAACTTTTGATTTCACTAAGCTGCTTTTAAAAGTAGTTCTTAGACATCCATGCTAATAACACTGTAGCTTTTCACATTTTCTCAGTGCTATACAAACAGCTAATTAGATCTCAGGGTAGCTTATTGTTCTCAAAATCTTACAGGAAGGAAAACTGAGGCACAGACCTGGGAGGTATCCAAGGCCAAATACAGTGCCAATAACCAAGTCAGGATTACAGTTCTGGAATAGCTACAATCAACTCCCCAGCTTGTATTACCCCATAAAAAACAACATTTCCATTCACAAGGAGCATTATGTTTAGAGTACAAATTTTCAACATCATGCTGCATTTAATCTGAAAGCTAGTTATTGACCCTGATGGGCTCACTGTAGATGGTAAACATCTAGGCCCTGATCCAAGGCAGCACTTAAGCACCTATACTAAACAAACAAACAAACAAACAATAGTTCCCAAACATTTTAAATCAGTCTCAAACAAATAAACCTGAGACTTTTTGTCTTGTAGCTGTCAGTCCTTCAAAGTCGATAGACTTGGTTGCCATCTTTTACCATGAGTAGCTCTTATGCAGTTGTTATGATCTCTCATCTCTACTGAGCAACATGAAGACAGTGAGTAAAGTCAAAAAACTGCCTATTCTGGTTTTTATGGGTGAGACATTCTAGTGCCGCCATGCAGACAGGCAGGCCATGATAAAAAGCATATTATATCATCACAGTCTCTATGCAAGAAGGGTCAGAGCTGAGACCTTAGTCATATCAGCATGATATTTGCCCACATACGTTTTACTATTTCTTGCTTACTTTTTGTTTCTGATATATCTAAACTACTACACAGAAAAAAAAAAAAACATTAATATATCAAAGAAGTGCTAATTCAAGGAAAAAGTTGTACAGGATGTGATAATCTCCTGATCATGTGTAATCCAATCATTAACATTTCTAAATTCAGAAATTCAAAATCTGCTGTTAACCCATCACAAATTGGAAGGGGTTTATATTTCCTACTGATAGGTTTCTTAATATTTTGACCTCTAATTTTGACCTAATTACTCTGGGCTTCATTTGTGGGAAAAAGAAAGTACATAGAGGTAATTAATCTCCCCTATTTCTGAATGAGATTAATCACTTCATTGACAAAATAAAAAGAATTGTTTAAACAGTCTTAATTTTGACAACCACCTTTGAAAATCCCAATTGAGACCAGATGGATCCATCTCAGGTAAGCCGGAGAAGAAGGAAATACAATTACATTTGAGAATTATTTTTCTTTGTTTTCTGACTCTAAATCTCTCAAATATAGATGCTTAAGTGAATCATATTTTGACAAAGGTGAACTCTGGTGTACCCAAAGGATGTCAGAATTTAGGACTGTGAGAAATGAATGAGATTTCAGAAAAAATGCAAGAAAAAGAAAAATTGGAAATGTTAAGCTTATTTGTTCCTGTATTTACTTTTAAATCCTTTTAAGTGAGTAAATATCATAATTTATAAACTTTTTCAGACTGAAAATGTCCAATTCTAAATATTTCCAAAAACATTCAAAAACAAAAAGTAAAAACTTCACCTGAATTGACTTCATTATTTCCAATGAATTCTTTTGGTAGATAATCTAAGCCTGACTGGAAAAGTATATTGATTTTTTTTTTAATTATTATTATTAATATGGGGGGGTTTACTATATTTGACTTTCTTAATTTAAGAAAAAGTTAACAGATATTTTCTCTTACACTTTCCTTGTCTCTGTCAAAAACCACAAAATTTCTCTTACATTTCAATGGCAGAAAGTGTTTTCCATTTTCCTCTAAGTTTAGGAATATGTGAAAATATGGATGGGGTTCTGTGGCACAAATGTAATAAGGATGATACATGGTAAGAATTTTTTTTAAAAATAAAAGGTAGCAGACATGCAAATGCAAGGTACTATTACCATTCTGAAGGACTGATGGTATAGTTAGCACCTAGCTGTAATAGAAAAAACTTAGAGTAATAGTGTAATTTTAAAATGCCTTCTCTTGAAGCAATACATACAATCTGTAAGTACAAGAAATATATAATTGTCTGACTGATTATGCAAATTTGTTTAAACAATCAGAAACATATTCTTTGACTTTCATAATGCTACTGCTTGCATCCTTTGAAAGCAGATTTTTTTTCTTTCTAAATGAAATCTAGGGCTGAACTGAAGAAGTCTCTCTTTGCATAGTACCTATTTGAATTAATTTCTCAATTTATTTATACTGCTAAAACAGCAGGTAAAACATTAAATGGAATATCCTAGCTACTTCACTTTAGATTCAGATCTCTATGATGTATGCCTACTCTATTGTATCTAATAAA
>WUAM01000294.1:307025-318066 GCA_024336885.1 Actenoides hombroni
TATATAAAAATAATAAGTATCAATCAACCAAACAACCAAACAATCAAATAAATAAAAGTTTATATATTCCAGCTCTGGAGCCCTCAAAACAAGAATGACATGGACCTTATGGAGCAGGTCCAGACGATGGCCATGAAAATACCAGAGGGCTGGAGCACCTCTCCTGTGAGGATGGGCTGAGGAAGTTGGGATTGTTCAGCCTGGAGAAGAGAAGGCTCTGGGGAGACCTTATAGCAGACTTCCAGTACCTGAAGAAGGCCTACAAGAAAGCTGGAGAGGGGCTGTTTACAAGCAGCAATAGGACAAGGGGTAATGGTTTTAAACTAGAGAAGGTATATTTAGACTGGACATTAGGAAGAAGTTCTTTATTATGAGTGCGTTGGAGCACTGGAACAGGTTGCCCAGGGAAGTGGTGGACACACATCCCTGGAGACATTCAAAGTCAGACTTGATGAGTCTCTGAGCAACCTGATCTAGTTAAAGATGTTCCTGCTTACTGCAGGCCAGTTGGACTAGACCTCTGGAGGTTCCTTCCAGCTTGGGGCATTCTATGGTTCTATATAGTGTAATACAATATCTCCTCCCATACCTGGATTCAAAGTTAAATCCAAAAGATATGCCGCGCCAGGGTCAACCCACCACAGTAAGGCAGATAAGTAACAGGCTGCTTGTTTTGGGTTTTTTTTTGTTTTTTTGTTTTTTAAATAAATTCTTACTACAAAATATTTTTCTCCCCAATATCAGTCTAGTGGAGAAGGAATACTAAATCTCATTTGAAAACTTCAGGTCCTGGATAACAATTACTTTAAGACAAATAAATAAAATATGCAGTCAGCAATGAGAATAAGAGATCCAAAGTACAGAACTTGTGTACACCAATCATCCTAGAATACAACAGTGATTCTTTTTAATCCTACCTTATACAATATATTTAATTTTAGATACTGGAATTCTATTTATGGGGGGCTGTTGATAATACATATCATAATGACCAGTGTTTTCTTGCTAGTTCACTCCCCATCCCCCAGTTAAAACTCCAATTTCATATTTTTAAATTGGTTTCTCTTATTTCCAAAAAACCAGGGATCAGTTTATACAAATTCTAATTTTACCAGAAGTTTTATTGAAAATCAGATATGCTGGGTTTTTACTTCTCCATAATACTATTTCAAGTAGATATGCTAATTCCTTCAATCCATTCAGTATTCTCAGTATTGAATTGAAGTTTATTAAAAACGTAGTGTTAAAGCAAATGCACTATATTAAAACAATTTTCATAACACACAAACATTATTTCGGTATGTTAAGTTTAGCCAATGAAAATATATGCACAGAATTTTTAAATGCTATTAAATAATGAGCTGCAGTAGAACTACCTCTCCTGAAGTAGAACAATTTAATCATTGCCTTAAAAATAGAAATACTGATTTAATATCTAATTTCTTTCCTCAGTTGTAACCACTGTAACCTCACTGACTTCAATTTATAATTTCCATAGACTTTACATTTGGATTGAGATGTACTCCTAAGAGCCAGTTACGTTATTCTTACAAATTATTTTCTCTCCTGTTTCAGACCAACAAAGACATTTATGGAATAAGATGTTATACCTGTTCCCATGTTTTGGATGGAAGCTTGTTGTGATTTCAGACTTACTTGTTTATTGGTAGAAGTGGTGTTGTTTGTACAGGGAGTTGCTTTGGTTTGCAGTAAACTGCCTATGCAGTTGAAAAGACCAGTTCATATCTGGAATTTGTGTTTGGCTTTTTTTGCCTCTGTTTCTGTGAGAACTATCTATCTTCATTTCTGTCCAAAGATACTAATAGGATGACTACCTTGTGTTCTTCTTATTGAAAACCAAACTAATTTGTATCTACACATCCTTACATACTAAGTGATTGATGGGGTGAAGGGAAAAGTAGGATGTCGATCAAATATTTGTTTTCAGGAACCTTCTCTACATCTTTGTGACTTCTACAGAAAGCAAACTTTCTTTTCTTATACACATTGCAGCAGAATAATGATCAAAGAGAATAAGATAAAATTGGAAGTAGGTATCAATTGGAAGGACTAAGTTTATTGCCATAGACTTGGCTCACTTCTTATTTGAGCACATATCTATGGCCACAACTTTTACTATGCCCTGTCAGCAGATGCATACAATTTTGTTATTGGAATCAGTTCTGTCAAGTGTATCATTTACTCCTTTTACCTCCCAGCCACTAGGCTTTCTGTATTCCTGACAGCAGGTCTTATTTAGAAACTTCACCTCTTCTTGAGCCACAAGTTTCTTTTGTACTTTCACAAACAGCCTAGAAGCTGTAGTTGAAGCTTTACTGCTTAAGTTAAATGTGTGGAAGGTGTATTACTTTCTTCATCTTAGTATACAAAGTTACTATTGATTTGTCTAGAAATATTCCTTTTGGCAAATTTGGGGCAATTTCTCCAAAAGGAATGATTGCCAGGGAAGACCAACTAACTAAACTTTCTGACTTTTAAGTTTTCCTCCCCTTTAAATGAGGAGGCAATGTCTACAGAGATGCTAAATAGAAATTTCCTTGCTACTCTAAAGGTTTCTTCAGATTATTGTCAAATACTAAAGACAAGGAAGGGATGAAGAAATGAAGAAAAGACTTATCCTTTATCCAAAATGTCTTGCAGAGCATAAGGTAATGTTTCCTACAGAAATTTTGACAGTGTCCTTTTATTTACCTCAAAGTTTAATCTAAACTAAAGGCATTGTTAAGCAACTAACATATGTTTTCAGGCAGATCACAGAAGTCATCAAGCTATTTACAATCCTGAAGAATTCTTCCTTCAGAGGGAAATTGCTTGGGGAGGGGTATGACTAAATATTCTCTCCAGGAAAAAAAATATACTGACCTGTAAAACTCACTATCCCTATTCTCATAGCAGTCTGATAGAGGACACTTCCCTTCCTAACCTCAAATTCTGCAGTCTGCCAGGCTCTGATCTTTGAGTAACAATTGCCACCAAAGCATTTAGAAAAAGTATTTTCCATCACGTCGTGGATTTGCCCCATTCACTGTCTCATCTCTATTATTCCAGAAGGAAGACCTTACAGGGGTCCAGGAAGGGGTATAAAATCAGAACAGAACCAGGACATATCCATCTAGTTGTGTTTTAAGGAATATTCAGTATGGCTGAACTTGGGTGGCTGAAATGCTGAGGTGTGAGATCTGATCAGTGTTGTTATCCCATTGCAGATCTGCACTTCCTATGTTAGTACTTGCATGAAGAGAGGATGAACATAGGGGCCCAAAAAATTCACACAAGCAAAAAGTGAACCATCATGTTTAAAGTTCTAGAAAAACTGGATTGAAGAACTTCTATAAAGGAAATTTTGCATCTTTAAAAAAATAATTTTCCAAATGATGTTGTTTTAATATTTCTCTTTCAAATCATGTACAAAGATCTCACCTAAACTTTCTGGAATACTTCTGGCTACTAATATGTGTAAGCAAAGCAGATCAATTACAGAATAACTAACCGATAGTTAAAGAACAATTAAACTGGGAGGTTCTGGAAAAAATCCCACAGTCATTATCTCATGAGACAAAAAGCTGTCTTACTATGTCGAACAGAATCAAGGAAAAATAAAATATTTTATGTAAAATATGAATAACATTAAAAGAAAGTGTACAGCTACAACTACATAAGAATCAACCATTATAACTCTATAATAGGTCATTACTGCAACTTGTGGTATTCAAGGAGTGGCTAAAAAGTGAAATTTAGAGAGGCCAAAACTGCAGATAACCTATGAACGCCATGTAACTGAGAAAACCTGGATGATGATCTAAAACTGTTGCAAACTGGTTCTTCTCTAGAGCCAAGCAGAACAAGAATATTTGTTACTTCTCAGAAATATCTCTCAGGGCTAATGAAGAAGTTACATCTTTACATGAAGCTATATATAATACTAAAGCCCAGTCCCTAAGTGTGTGTATTGTACTGCATTAACTAAAAAGGAGAAGAAGCACACAAACAGTTCAGAAGGAAGAGCAGATTGTCTTTTCACAGTATCACAGAATCAGAAACTGGCTGAGGTTGCAAGGGACCTCTGGATGTCAACTGGTCCAACCTCCTTGCTCAAGTGGGATCACCTACACCTAGTTGCCCAGGTCCATGTCTAGATGTCTTTTGAGTATCTCCAAAGTGGAAGATTCAGCTACTTCTCTGGGCAACCTGTGCCAGTACTCAGTCACCATAAGAACATACTTCTTGGTGTTCAAGAGGAATCTCCTCTGTTTTAGTTCGTGCCCATTGCCTCTGGTCCTGACACTGGACATCACTGAAAAGAGCCTGACTCCATCCTCTTTGCACCCTTCCTTCAGGAAAGTGAACCTGCTTTAGCATGATGGTTGGACTAGATGATCTCCAGAGATCCATTCCAACCGTTACCATTCTGAGATTCTGTGAATTTTTATACATCGGTAAATTCCCCCAAGCTTTCTCCTAACAGTCCCAACTCTCTCAGCCTTTCCTCATAGAAGAGATGCTCCAGTCCTTCAAACATATTTGTGTCCACTCACTGGACTCTCTTCAGTACGTCCATGTCTTTCATGTACTTAGGAAACCAGAACTGCACACTGTACTCCAGATGTGTCCTCAGGAATGATGAGTAGAGGAAAAGGATGGTTTCCATCTTTCATTCCATAAGTTACGATACATTTATTGTTTTGAACAAATTAAGTCCTCTTTAGCTGAATATATTTATACTGAGTGTATAATATTAAATCACTTTGATGAATTCTATTCAATGAATTGGTGATTTCTGTACAACTATTTTTAAAATTTATATGAAAAACATTTTATTGTGCTTCTTCTGAGCTCACAAACTTTTTCTGATTGTGTTTTGTGGGTTTTTATTATTTTCTTTTTTTGTTTGTGGGAGGGGTCATTTGGGAGTCTTTTTTGTTGTTTTGTTGTTGGGGTTTTTTTAATTAATACACCTGGAAATAAGGCACAATAGTGATGCTGAAAACTTTGAAAAAGGTGGCTCATTCTCAGATGGTTACATGGAAACCCATTCCTTTTGAAAAAAATCACCCTCATCCTGTATGACCCTGAAGTTCCCAAAGGAAAGTGATTAGCAGGCACAGGTACCTAAACATACTACAGTTCATGGCAGTGAATTCCCAGATTTGCCATTTAAAATCACAGGATGGGGTCTGCAATTCCTCAAGTGAAAAAAACCACCCAAACCCCCAAAACAAGCCATAAGCAAGCAACCAAACAAATAAAACACACCACAGCTTGAAATACCTTGACTACCTTTTTTATCACTGTCATAAGAAACTTAAAAGAATTCATAAAATCAGTACCAATTAACTGTAATTCCTGTCTGTCCGGGTTTGTATTTTTTTTTTCCTCAGACAGTTGATTTATTTCAAACAAATTATTGAAAGAGAGGTGTGAGTGCTTTGTTTCATGTATAGCCTCTATATATGTACCTGTGATATCACTACCTGCGTAGGGAGAAGAAGACAAATTAAGTGCCCTCATCAAAGAAAAAGACTAGAGTTCAAAGTCAGCAGTTATTTTATCTGTTTGGCTTGTTGAGTAGTCCAACAGAAAATGTATCCAAGCTATCCATTTGACTTTGACTTAACAATAGTAAAGGTTATGTATTGAACTGTCAGCCCCTGTGCTTTACAGGTTTGGTGCAAAGACCAGAAAAGGGAAGATACTGTGATAAAACAATAATGATAAGAAAAAGAGGTGGGCATTTAGAGACAGATTCATAAGAAACGAAGTACTACTAGTTCTTCACCTTATTTGCTTTTATCTAAATACCAAGTTCTGTGCATCCCTCTGGTAGTAACACTCTCTCTTATCCAATGAATATCAGAGATATTTTGTTTATTTATATTTACAAGCATGCTGATGTGAAAGCAGCTAATATTTGCTGTGGGGAAATACACTTGAACTTGTTTGCCATGTTAAGATTGTAAACCATGAGGGCATTTATTATCATTCAATAGTTATCACTAAGATTTAATGAATATCAATACTAGTTTGAAGCAATTAAAAAAAAATTACCAGGTCCAGTTCTACACTTCACTTGATTACAAGCTGCTGCTGTCAATATTATTTTTAAAACCAAATTAAAAAAAAACTAAACAACAAAACAAAACAAAAGAAAAATTGAGGTTTCATATGTACAAAAGGTTACCATTTAATTTCATTATTTTTGTTGCTTTTCAATATTAATAGTGTGTTTCTACTATCTATAAGTAGAAGTAGCTGTCTTTGGTGTTCTATTAATGTTTTTTCCGAATATAGTTGAAGTCACCAATATGTACATAGAAGCCTTAAAAGAGGTCTCCATCACCAGAGCAGGGTTTTCCTCTTAATACTTCTCTATCGCTCTCATTGTGCTTTATGGTATTCCCACCACAAATCCCATGCCAAGTCCTGAGCTTATTCAAAGTACATAATGTAGTCCTGCAATGACAGGAAGATTGTTGCCTTGTTAGTCTGCAGTCCCACATAAACTTAAACACATGTTGACTCTAAGACTCAGCAGGCAATTCCAGTAAAACCTCTGAAGCTGTTTTCAGAGCATAAACAGATAGGTCAATATTTGTAAAACTAGAAATTATGCCATTTTCGGATGACAAGGTGATATCCTTTCTGTTCAGTCCCATGGAGAAAGTGTCAGAAACTAAGTGGTTTATGTAGCATTGACCAATTCTGATTTTACAGTATGTTTTATATTCTTAAAAAACATAGGGATAATGCAAAGATGAATCAAAGCTGAGTTTCTGTCTTAAAAAGGATCCATTTATGCAAAGCTTCATCTTCTCTTTAGCAGGAATTCTACTGTTGGCAGTTCCCTGCCAACTTCCAGCTCTCTCTCCAAGGTGTTACCAGTATGTACTTAATTTTTAGGGAGCAGAATAAAAGTGGGGGTTTTTTAGTTGATAAAAGAGGAAATAACTATGGATGAGACTGAATTTTTGATAGGACCATGTAAGAACAAACAGGACTAAACGATCTGTTCCAGTTGGGGATTCCAGGCTATGGGAGAAAGTGAAGGGAATTGATCCCTATCAGATAACATGCTGGAAGAATTTTCAAGAGAACTGGTCAGGGGAGAATAAGTTGTCAAATGAAAAAAAATTAAAGATATATAATACATGCACAAGTGTCCTTACATAATCCCTGGCAAGCTTCTAAATAACTCACAGGAATAGATTTTCTTATATTTCAGAATTCAAAACAGTCGTTGAAGTCTTTTTGTTTTAGGCTATTTTCTTGACCAAGGCAAAGAGCTCATACAAGCTTCTAGAAAGAGGCAAGACAGATTAATGTCACCGATGTTATCTGATACAGCAATAACACTAAGAGAATTAGTGTATGACAATGTCTCATGGCAGGAATTAAATAGCATCACGTGAAAAATTTAAAACCAAGCTGTATTACATTGTCTCTAAGAGGGGTGGACCAAAAACAACCAACAAACCAAAAACTAAAACAAAAGTAAAAAAAAAAAAAAAGAGAGAGAAGCTATAACTCATTATCTTTTTAGTGAGAATTTTAATCTGACCAGGCTTCAGAGTTTTTTTAACCTATTAAACAAACTGAAAATTGTTTCTTTCCCATCCTTGCACATGGCCATCAGTCACTCCTACTGCCAGTGCTTGAAAACCTGTATAAAATATACAAATTGTAATTGAAAACTTAGCAAAAAATTGCTAAAATTCCTACAGCAATCATATTTTAGAGAACATGAAAAAAATATTTACTCTCAGCTGGTGCAAACCAGCTTATCTCCCTGTATTTGTGAGGAACTCTAGTGATACGGCTGAAGATAGAGCCAAATGCATTTCATACAATTGTTGTTTAAATTCTCCTCTGAGCTCCAATTATGTTCCTGAATTCAAAATTTGCCCCAAAGTACATGGTATTCCCTGTGTGGATTTCTATAATGCTTATTATTCACAAGTTGTACAATGGCATAGTAGGTGTCATATTATCCAATGTTTGGGCTTCAACCCACATCACACATGAAAGCGAGTCTCTCTGCTAAGAAACAGCCTACCTCTCAGAGGTGCGTGTCGTCTTTCTTCTTCACTTCAAAAGTAAATAATGAGGTGGGCAAAACGGCTGAGTGTTTCAGAGGCCATGCATTCATCTACATATTGAAGGGAGATCAGCTTAATATCTACTTTCTTAGGTTGTTCACTACAAAGTGGAATCCTGACATGCGAACTGAATTCTGACTCAGGAAAGCTCCTTGTATTAGATAAGCTCTGAAAATAGTGGGTTGGGGTTTTTTTTGTTTTGGTCTGGTTTTGGTTTTTTTGATGGTGGGTTTTTTTTTGTTTTTTTTTTATATTTGGCTGGAAGAAACAGGTTACTGTGTAATTTTAGGTACAATTTAGCACTAAGAAAGTTCAACGCGTTCCTAAAACAGTGAACTTTCTTTGAGAAAACAGCAATGAAAACCAACATAATAGGAAATGCTGAAATGGACCATGCTGTTGTTGGCCATCAGCTGTGCCACCCTGATCTGGTGATCTGAAGAATTTAGATGAACTCAAGTTAACCTATAGAAACAGCTCCATGAGCCCCAGTTTACAGGAAAGAAAGGTTGTGTGGGGAAGCCTCCTGTAATACTTCCATTATCCAAAACATATGTGACTCTTGTTTTAACACCTTTTAAAAACAATGCCTCTTTTAGGTGTCATGCTCAATAAAACACTTGTTCTCCAAAACTCAGAATGAATTAGAGAAAGAAGGAGAAATGAAAGCCACACGTTTTATCATTACATTTTTATTGAAATTTAAACACCCAAGTGAAAGAGATTTACATAAAAGAATTTGACCTACACAATATAACATACATGACTGAAAATTGCTTTGCCATTCTTCATAAAGTCTCAGCTTGACTGGCAGATAGAATGTAAAAGCAATATGTGAGCTCTGCTTTCATTTAAATTTTCACTCTCACGTGTCAAATAGTATTATATATTTATGCTTAATATTTTACAACAGCAAGGACATTAGTTCAGTATCCTTCTAAAGAATAACCCAACATATGCCGAAACAGACAGAATTTTGGATTCTTTACTTAAACTTCTATACAGTCATACTTTCAGAGACTTAAAATGTAAGCGGAATTCAATGGGGATACTTTTGCTGAAAGTCAGGGGGACCTAGATCATAATTTTAAATAGAGTTTTATTTATTTAAAGAAATTTTTTAAGTATCTGCAGACTTCAAAGGAGTTAGGCATCTGATTTCCTAAGTAAATTTTGGAAACCCACTTTTCCTAGCACAAAGTTCCAAGTCATAAAATCTATTACACTTATGTCATATCAAGAGTATGATTCATGGGATTTTATCCCATATTTATTGCACTATTGATTTCACTGTGATAAACAGATAATAAACAAAAATTTAAAATTGACTTGAAATTTGAAACAAAATGATTTAATTTTTTTTTAATAAAATAGATAACTCCTTCAAAACATCCACTGACAAAAGTCCCCCTTAATTCAAATTTTTTTTTCTGTGAATGATAAAATATGTAATTTCCAAAGTCTATCTGCAACATATCCAGGCTAACAAAAATTCTTGTCCACTTTTTACATGTAGTAAAGATGATTGCCAGAGGAAAGCTGAGCTAAGCTGTAAATCTTTCACTAAACTGTTCCAGGACTTCCAAGTAACTAAAAATAGGATGAAAATGCATCAAGGAATGACATAACAAGCCAATATGCATTGGAACTTCTTGTAAACCTGGATACGGCCATGGGTATCATATCCCAGCACTTGGGCGGCAGCATGCTGGTATTTTTAAGAACCAGAAGGTCTTCCACCCCCCAAGAGTGAAAACTAAATACTCAACTACCTCTCTGAAATGCTTATACACCAAGGCACGCAGCATGGGGAATAAGCAGGAGGAACTGGAGATCTATGTTTGCTCACAGGGCCACAATATCAATTACTGAGACATGGTGGGATAGCTCATATGACTGGAATGTTGTCATGGATGGTTATGCACTTTTTAGGAAAGATAGAACAGTAAGATAAAGCGGTAGAGTTGATCTTTATGTACATGAGGAACTGGAATGCATTGAACTCTTCTCAGGGGGCAGTGAAGAACATGTTAAGAATTAAGTGGCACGCAAATATAGGTGAAACTGTTGTGTCTACTACAGACCACCAAACCAGGAAGAAGATGTTGACAAGACATTCTACAGGCAGCTGGAAGAAGCCTCAAATCACATGCCCCGGTGGTCATGAGTGACTTCTATCACCCTGATATCTGTTGGAAAGGCTACACATCAAGGCACGCTCAGTTCAGAAGGCTCTTGCAATGCATCATTGATAACTTCCTGATGCAGGTGTTGGAAGCGCCAACGAGGAAGGGAGTACTGCTGGACCTTGTATTAGTGAACAACAAAGGTCTGGTCAGGGATGTGAAGGTTGGGGGCAGCCTTGGTGGTAGTGATCATGACATGGTAGAGTTTAGTATCATAAAAGGAAGAAGAAGGACAATAAGTAAGATTGCAACTGTGGACTTCAGGAGGGCTAATTTTGTCCTCTTCAAAGACCTACTTGGAGGAATCCCTGGGGCTAAGACTCTAGAAGATAAGGGGACCCAAGAGAGCCGGTTGATATTCAAACATTACTTCCTCCAAGATCAAGACAAGTGCATACCTTTGAGTAAAAAAATCTAGTTAGAGGAGACAGGAGACCAGCATGGATGAGCAAGGAGTTGCTGAAAAAACTCAAGTGGAAAAATGTAAATGTCCTGGTTTGAGTGAGAACAGAACTAATTCTGTTCAGTAATTTTTACTTTTCCTCTCCGTTCTTCTAACTAACTGCACTTTCTGAAGTCAGCAGACCGTTTCTCATGGACAGTGTCTGCTTCTAGCAGTGATAACATCTCATGTTTAGGGTTTCTACCAAGGATTGGTATGCAAACCAAGGCCACTGCTGGATCTTGTGTACCACATTGGGGGGTGCAGAAAAGTAAAAGGCTGCACCTGCAGGGAGGAGC
>WUAM01000294.1:323541-336447 GCA_024336885.1 Actenoides hombroni
ATGATACTTTCATATTACACCAGGCTACTTGTTTTAAATCCATGGAGGTATACAACTGACATTGATGGAAAACCTTGGAGAAGGTTTTTTGCTCACTAAGCAGAGATTTGCATGATAGCAGTTTCTCCATTACTGCTGATATTAAGAGTCTGTATTCATCTACTTGACAATTTTGTTGCCTCCCTTCCCCCTTCCTTGTTCCTCACTGTAGCTTGCTGGACTGGAGAGTGAAGATCCTTCATTTAGCTGTCATCCAGAACCAACACCAGAAGTTAATTTAAAAGTATAAGATTATTGCAATGCAAAATAATTCTTAGTATCTGCATTTAAGGTATGCAAAATGTACTGCAATTTTAATAGCTCAGTTGCTCACATTTTTCTTCAGTTGCTGCAGAACTCAGTTTAAAACATATGTTTTAAATTACATAAAAATATATTTTATGTTGGTGCACTGAAAGCAATCTGGAGGACGAAATTTCCCAGCAGCAACAAATCTGGCATGGAGTTATTATTATGTTCTTATATCCTGAAGTTTGTTTTTTGTTTTGTTTTGCATTTGTATATTTGTTTTGGTAGTGATAAAGATAGGAAAAACTTTCTATTAATATAATGTGTCGGACAAATTTAGGAGTAAATCAGAAAGGAAAATTAATCATTCTTTATTTTTACTGGCCAAAAAAAGTGGGGCAGTGATAATACAGGGAGTATTAAATTCTTAATACACACTATATTTAGTAGATTTCTCTCTCTACATGGCTCTGGCATTATTAGTGGCTTTACCAATAAGTAGATATTGAATCATGAATAACTGCATTGAAAATTTTTTGGTATTTGGTATGTCTGTGCATTCTTGATATAGAAATTTACCTGTAGCTCTGCTGGATTATTTATCGAGCTATTACACAAAACCAGAGGGTTTCAGAACTATCCATATTATCCTTAGTTTTCATGCATTTGCGCTTAGTATGTAATGACAGGAGCTTAACAAACTATTTACTACTCATTCGCTGGAGAGAAGGCTCCCAAGGGGAGCTCCAAACTCCTGTCAGAAAATGGGAGTCGAGATGCATTCCTTTGTTATTTTCTGAGGAAAGTCTACTGTCATCCACAGATGTTTTATTTGCCATTGACATCCAGGAAGATGTTCAGTGTTAAGAAAACCTCAATGACAAGAGCAAATGATTCAGAGTACTGTACTAAGCAGCCTTCTGCAATCAGAAATGGCCCAGCAAAGACCTGCTGGGCTTGGAGGCATTTTGCCTCTCTTCTAGTTTAACAATGAGCCAGAAAAGAGCCATTTGAAGCAATAAAGTGAGGAACAGATGGGTGAGCCAAAGGTTAGTGTGAATATGATCCTCTGAAAATTAGCTCGATGGTCTTCATTACTACAGACTGACACAACAAGAAATGTCATTGGAAGAAACAGAGGAAAGTAGCAGAAGCACAGAGGGATTAAACTCCCTCCCCCCCAAGAATATGTACATATTAATTCATAAAAAGGATTTCATGCACCTTCAGAGCTACTAATTGGAGATGTAGGTGGTCTCCAAAGTTATCTATAACAGAGACATCTTTGGTAAGGACACCCTAATTGGAATTCCTATGGAGTTAGAGTTGCTAAAACAGACTCATAGGTTTCAGAGGATATTAGTTGCCTTAGGTAGAAATGCATTTTATTAGACAGCTCTCCCTGAGAATGCTTTCCCCAGCTCTCATGTGCTTTGCCTCGGGGTTGTGATATGCATTACCATAGACAAGCACAGTTGTCTCACTGATTCATAGATTGCAGTGGGGGTATGATCTGTTATCCTAATTGCCATGTTGAAAGAAAAATTCAAGAAAAATATAAAAAGATGTCTTTTTAAGCTTCATACACAGAAATCCATGTGTAGCCAAGTGAATGAATGCACCAAAGTTTACTGGGAACATGGTATTATACTCAATGACACAGACTGTAATTCCAGTGAAGTCTATGGAAAGATGCCAAATTAGACTAGGTGCAAAAAACTAGAACTAGCTGCACATTTTATATTCTTTTTTTTTGTCTTTCTACTACTTGAATGAATGTGTGTTATAAATAGCAGTCCTTTTTGTTTGTTTGTTTAAATAGATGACTGTATAAAACTCTTCTTGGCAAAGAGTATAAAGAATGAAATATAAATCCATAAAAATCTCAAGAATACAATAGATTTTCACAGTGAAAGAAAGAATCAATTATTTATTGTTACATGATTTTGGAGGTGACTGAACTTTGATAGTCAAAAGTCCCTGTTAAGCCCCTGTTAAGAGCTGTGTTGGGCCTTAAAATAAAAAGAATTGGCATACCACTACCTGGAACCAGTCTAGGAGTGAGAAAATGTCCTGGTTTCACAGAATAAAAGTAAAAGAACCAGGGTGTGCAAAATTACAAAATCCACCTTAAAAAAAAGGACACAGGAGGGCAAGTAGCTATGAACAGAAACAACCCCTATGAAGCTATATATCCTCCCTGACTTTTCTCCCCCTGCATCTTATAAAGATATTGGCTTGAAAACTTTCACAACTCTAAACTTAGCCTTGCTCTAAACTTGCCTGTAATCTTTGAGCAATCATAAAAATGCTTACAGGTTTACAGCATTTACAAACATTATCCAAAAATGCTATGCCAGTTGCCAGCATCTCATTTGAAAAGTAATGCATATTTCTGCATGGAACTTCTGAGATAACAAAGACTCTTCACTGACTAAAAGAGCAGAGAAAAAGGCAGGAATGTCTCCAGTTTCTAATGCAGTTTCTATATTCTATGAACAATTATCTTAATCAACACCCACACTCACTACTTCCCAATTTACTCAATCATTTATATACAGAGACAAAAAAAAAAAAAAAAAGAAACTATGTATGCTGTTATTTTGGCTTCCAGAGAGAGCAAGAATTTATTTTTTTGTATGTTCCTGATAATTTATTAAATAATCAAAACCTAGATAGCAGTGAGAGCATTTTCCTCACAGCATCATTTACAGACATTAGTGAAACTGCAGCTAGGGAAAAAAAGACAAAACTGCTTAAGTCTTAAATGACCACATTAGCTTCCAATCATGTTCTTATTTATTTCAGTTTTATGACATAAACTCGATCTCTTGAATAAGTTGGAAGCAATTCTTCCCTATGATTCCGCAAGAGTAAGAGGCATATCAGACTCTGAAACAATATAAACCCAACAGACTGTGACACAGTCAAGTGCACAGAAAGGGATTCTTTCCTTAAATTTAGGATTCAGGGTTTCGAAGAATTTGGAGCAAATAAAATATCTCTGCCATTACACTCTTTATATCTCATGGGAAAGACACACAGACACTCCTTCTATTAGATAATTTGAGTTCTTCCACTCCACAAAGTCAAGGTTCACAAAACAGCTAAACCAAAAATGCAAACAAAAACGTGCGTTTCAGAAGATGTGGGTTCCCAAGGAGTGTCTCTCTCCTACAGGTTATCTCTATATACAGGATACAATTTCACAGTGTGTCTGTCATTTCAAATGATTTCAAGACTCACAGGTGTGTAAGAAATACAGCCTATTGAGTATTTGTCAGCTGAGGTGAATCCTTTGTTGTCCCTTCCAGTCACCACCACTGAGATATAAGGAGATAATATTTCACCAAAATATTCTCCTCAGTACATTTGTTGTTAAATGTTGTCTGGAAAGGGAAAAGGACTCCACTCAAAATAATAAAAATGTAACAGCATGATTCTGTTCACCAAAAGTTCTTCAAAGTGCACTTGAACTTCTGCAGATTAAAAAAAATCAAATACTGCTCCACCACCACAAAAAAAAAAAAAAGAAAGCAAACAACAAAAAAACCACCAAAACCAAACAAAAACCACAACCAAACAAAAAACACAACCAACAACAACAACAAAAAGCCAAAACAAAACCAACCCCAAACAAAATCAACCAACCAAAAACAACAACAACAAAAAAGTGTCAAAATTTGTGTCTTCACTGATTATAAGATTTCTTCTAAAATGACTTTGCATTTTTAGAAGTTTGGGGGATTTTACACATATCCATTTTAAATTTCTGATGGCAAGTTGTTTAAGACCAGCTAGCACTGGTTATTATATAATATTTTTATCTAGCACGGCTCATCTAGCATAGGTAGCAGAGTTTCTCTCTCCACAGGTGAGAAAACTGAGGAATGGTAAAGAAATGTTTAATGTCTTTACAGAAGAACAAGGACAGGAAATGAACATGACCTTGCTTATAGGCTATATATTGACCTGAATGGTCATGAAGTTTGTATGTTATAAAATCTTGCATATATTCACAGATCAAAAACATTCTTTATTCAAACTGCCATGAGTTTTGGAGAAGTTTCTGGTGCATTTAATGTACTAGAAAATACATGTCACTCTTTGTAAACAATACTTTCTGGTGCTAGAATCCTATTTACAGAGCAACATAGATGCAAGAGTCATGTTGGAAGAGATAATGTCAGATCGTTGCTTCAGCAAGCCTCAGTGTTTTCTCCCTTGCCATTTTCAGCTTGGTCTTTCTAGTCTCTGGACTTTGATGAGGTTGTTATGATTAACAGAAGTGTATTATGCCTAGTAACAGCTTTACTAGTGTCTCTGGAAACCGTGAGCAAAACTTACAGTGAATCAAATCTCACATGCTTGCACTGCATCATTTTATTTTATTCCTCTAGCATCTAGACACCGACTGGTTATTTCTGAACAAAAAGTATGTGGGAAACAAAATATGTATGCATGCATATGTGTTTTATAGACACAGACAAACACATACAATCATGTATTCATTTTTAAAAGCAAGTGATAAGTTACAGTTAAAATACATCACTGTTTTATAGCATTTTCTGTGAGGGAGAGATATATATGAAAGTTACCAAAAATTATGGCATCTATTTTCTGGAAGTATCAGCATGCACTGTTTAATTACACTATTTCAGAACCAGCTTTAACTCAATGATACACACTCTCAAACCACAGAATAGAGAGGAAAAACAAAGAGCAGTGCCTTTCCATCCCAGTAGAAACTCAACAGAGCACAGTTCCAGACTTCTAGGAGCTGGGTAAATTGTCTCATCAACTTCTCTTTTCTAAGACTGCCTATAAAGAGACTACTTAGGCAAAAGGGAAAACTCTCAAAAGGATAAAAAAATAAAACACTTAAATGTTTTGGGTTTTATTCTCAGAGCCCAAATTAAAGGCATGTATAACAATAAATAAAAAAGCTCTGGAAACCAGAAACACTTATAAATCTGCTATTTTTTTATTTGTTGTGTTCCACACACCTCCTCCTTTCCAATGCCCATAATTATTTCTTTGACTAGCTGAAAATACCCCAAATTACCCTGATAAAAAATGTGTTCCTAGAGGCCAGCCTAGCCAAGTTCTTTCTTCTCCTTGCATAAAGCACGAATGGATCCTCAACAATAATTCCCTGCTTAACATGCACATTAAAAACATGAGATGAGCAACGATGTTTACAACATAACACTGGCAATTCTGGAAAGGATGGCTCAGGGCACTTCATAGCTTTTTGATGCTGCTTTGCAATATACCTGTGGTTTATGAGAACTTGCAGTTCAAGAAAAAGATTAATGATGTCAATTACCTAGTGTTTACATATTGTACTATATTGTTTTATTTCAGTGTTTTGGTTTTTTTTTTATTTCAAGAAATATGAGCAAAGGTCTATGTAGGAATCCTGTGTAATAATAAAGGCTAGGTTTTGGCCTCCATGAATACGAAAATAAAATGTGGCAATAGTTTTAACCAGCCCACATGAACTGAGCAAGTTTCTTTCAAATTCCTTTTAGTCATTGCAGGAAATATCCTGTTCCCAACTCCTAACAATACTGCCATTTGCATCTTCTCCCCACACCCCTCCCAGTCTCTTAAGCTTAAGGAATAGTTTAATTTGAAGCTGAGGGATAATTTTACAGTAAATAACAAAGTACCAGAGTCACTGCATGTCAACTTTAACATTCCTTTGAATTAATACATATTAATTGACACTGGCAGTTTTTGCAGAAAGATAATGTACTGAAACTAAAGGAATTAACTTTCTTTTTAAATAAATGTTTGCTATTACTATTGCAGTCAAAATAGTTAATTATATTATGATTTGAGGAATCACTGCACATGAAAGTTGTTACTCTGGTTCCTTTTTAAAGTTTTCTTATTCCCCATGAACTGGTTAGAAATAGGTCATCAGGAAAAAAAAAAAAAGCAATGAGCATACTTAACTGTCAGAGTATAGGAATGGTTTTACTTCAAGGCATGGTTTTACACCATAATTCTTCAGCCTCAAAACATAAGCTATAGTAGCCTCAAGGTTAGCATACATTTTTATGTTAGTACATTTTCTGTTCAAATAGATGAGGACATCTTCTTATCATATACAAACTATGCTCAGAAATGCATTTTCAGGTGTCCAATACCATTAAAAGAAGAAATGAAGCAATGCTAGATTATAACTGTGTTATACTCTAGAGAGAATGGTAGCAGCATCAGCACTGGCTGTGAACGAACTGGCTCTGGCACTGGATATAGTGTCTTCTTACATAGGATGAGTGGTTTGTAGTTTACTTTGTTGTCCTACATGCGTTGCTTTGACACTCATAGGCAACGCCTGGTTCATCTGGTGAAGGCTGATGTTCCTTTACAATATTTTCTTGTTTGCTAGGTTTGCAGATACTAACCATAGCAACAATTAAAGCTTGTTCATATATTAATCATTCCTCTTTATTAACATCCCATAGCAATTATCATTACCTTTCAGTGGGCTGAGTATACTAGATGTACGGAGGCTTAAGAACTTGCTATGAATCCTGCCACTGAAGTTTGATTTAATACAAAGGTCTTGAAACCTAGGCTTTTACTTTGGATCCTGACATTGGCCATACAGAATGTGCAGATCTACATTTCTTCTAAAATCTGGTATGTTCTCAGCACTGCTGTGTTGAGTTAGTTCTAGGTCTTGTCTTAAAACATTAACTTTCTGAAAGTTAGAGAAAAAGCTGCACTGAGTGTTAAACAACAGTATCCTCCACTCATGAGACTTTCATTGCAGACTGCACTGGAAGCTTGCTGCATTCTTACTCTTTAAAGTTCAGACACTTCTAGATAGCCTGTATTTCCAAGAATTAATAACTAAACATCCAATCAAATGAAGGGATAAGTACATATGTGGTGAGCTGGACACACATATGCCCACACCATTTTTAATTTAAACCCCTTTTAACTGTATATATATTAATAAGTTCTAAATGTATGCACTTTCACCCAAACTAATATAACTTAATACCAATGCATATTTATTGTTATTAGATTTTTATAGCATTTTTCCTGTATGACACCTCATAGGCGTTAAGCTAGCTGAATTCTCAAAAATTCAGGCTGTTTAGAGAACAATAGGTCCATTCACAAGTAACATTAACTGCTTAACAATTTATAGCTCTTATTTACACTTACCTTGTGCAATATAGATAGCATAAATCTTCATTGAAACCCAGAAATTAATGTTTTTGGATATAATGAAACAAGAAAATGTCTGAGATGTTTTCTTCTGTTTCATAAAAATGGTCCTGAGGCTTGGATGTAAGCAAAAATATCCCTATTAAATAAAAAATGCAATTTCTGAAAATACTTTGCTATAGTAAGGTTTCATTTAACTTGTTCTCCTTGCTCTTCCAACACACACACACACAAACATACACACCCTTTTACTATTTTTAACAGTGAAAACCTCCAGTAAAGATGAGCTAGGAACAGAGGAGGAAAATCAACCTATTATACCGTAGCACTGACTCTGACAGTGTTATAAATGATGGCAAAGCTCCAATTTTTAAAATTGTTTCATTTAAAATCTAAACATTGAATCCCTGTGCAGTGTTTAGAGGCTTCTCAGCCTTCTCTGATTCAATTTAGAGGAAACATTTATGGGGTTTAAATTGTTCCTGGCAATTCTGAGCTCTGTTGAATTTTAAACAAATGCATTTTATACAAAGCTGTGCCACATACAGTCCCAGAAAATAAAAAAATATCAATCCAATTTCATTTGCAAACTGGTTTTACTAATAGTCAGTGGTTCAATTGTTCTTCCTTCTTGGAATAAAGGGCAGTTTAAAACTGATAACTGTGAAATACACATTTCCAACAGCACTCCTTCTCATATGGAGTGACTAAAACACTTCTGCAATCAAATCAAATAAACGCTTCAAAACAGCATGTAGATTTCTTGTTCAATAATTATACCTAAGTTCAATACATTAATCAAACACCAGAGAAGTTCAACATGAACCTTTGGTCAGTTTACTTTTTTTTTTTTAAAGGCACAGACAGAAACACTGTGTCCTGTTTTAGAGGTATTATAACTAAATACCAGATAGATTGTTCTCAGTGTGTCATTTCTTCTCTTGGTAGGTGCTATACTATTATTCTATATATGCCTATAGCTGAAGTGACACAACTGTGTCGAGTTCATCCCGTTTATTCTAATTTTGTGATTTTTATAGGAAGGATGGATCTCTTCTAACTCAAGACATAAAATGCATACCTGTATATGCAGATTAAAAGAACAAACACCTGAAGGTTGAATGCAGAGAAACATGGTCCTACTCTCAATGCTTCATTGGCAAGTCCTGAACTCATGTCAATTTTAATTATGTAGTATGTCAATACCTACATAGTATTCTTGAAATATTTCACTTTCCATTAACTCTTTTGTATTTATTTACCTTATTTTTTTAATACTTTGCTTGTCCTTTTTAATATTTTCTTTCTCTTTTCTGACACTTGCCTGCCTGCTTAATTTTTCTTTTTTAACAACCTCATTTTTTACAAAATCCAAATTTAATTCTGTCTTGCCTTTCCTGCCTTTTTTTCTCCCTTTCTTTTTTCCTGCTACTTTTATTTCTTATACTTGGAAAATCAGATAAGTAACCTCTCTCTGTTTTTTTTTTTTTCCCCTTTTTCTTCCTTTTGGTTTTTTTTTTCATTTAGATAGTATAATTGCCTATTACTTTATGCTAGCCTGCTCAAGGTGCAGGCTGTTTGTCACATTTGTTAGTTAGTTGCAGCATCATTTTCAAAGCTTATAGATGCTTGCAAAATCTACTAACTTCAGTCAGATTGAATATTTCAATGTCTTTCTGGAAATCAAGTTGAGAGTTTTCATCTTAATTTACATTTTCTGCTAACCAAAACTTTTTTAAGTACTCACCTTCCACCTTTCTCATTGTGTGAGAATTTGGCAATTCTTTCAGTTCAAACCCTACCATTGAAATGATTGGCAGTACTTCCAATTAGCATAACTTCAACTAGTCAGGTGAACTGTTAGAATTTTTTAAAACTTTATAAACTGATTAAAGTTAAACCAGTACATCATTTCTCTTTCTAGAAATCTAAAAGATTTACAAGAACTGTTTAGAGCAAGCACATTTTTACTTGCAGCTGTCAAAACAGCCTGTCAGTTCAATTATCTGGAATGCCTATTAGTCAATTTTTAATAAAGCTTCAACTACTTTTCTCAGCTGTTTAATGAATAAGGTCCTTCTGCACACCTTTTAAATATGTGTTTCATGGCCCTTGTGGAATTCAGAAATTATAAAGAAAAAGTGATTTGATTTACTCATAATATGTTTTATAATTTCACGTGTTGCAAGAAACTGCCATTACTTTCTTCTTATGGGACCTCCTGTGCTCTTTTGACATTATTAGGCCTTCTTCTGGAAAAAACATCTTGTGTTGGTAACAGCACTTTAAAAAATACAGCACCAGTAAAACGTTTTGTGTTAACATCTTCCCACACTCATGAAGTCAAAGCAAGGTAGACAAACTGTTTACTTACATAGTAATTGTATGAAAAGTCTTCAACATTTTTTTTTTCCTTAAAAAAAAAAATTAATAGTAAAGACAAAATGGGGAGGGATAGAACCCTGTACATATTCATATTTTGTTCATGTTCATTGGATTTGCTTCATCTGCCCCCAAAGCGGATCAGGCCTCTTGCCAGAGAGCTGGCCAAATAAAATTTTTCTTTTTCTGTGCAGACGTGTAAGGACAAGACTATTTACTGGTACATACCCTCTAGATTCAGAGTGCTGCTTGAGGGATGGGGGGTGTCACTGTTTTCCCTAGTATGAAAACTCAGGTCATTTAAAAACATCTGAAGTTTGATGACACTTTCTCATCCAGCCTTATCCGAACAATTGAGACATAGTAAATCAAAATCCTTTCTGTAAGTTAATAGATACAAATGTTTTAAAATCATAATGAGTTACTCAATAGGTACTTGATACTTGTTTAAAAAGGAAAAAGAGTTTGAATAAGACACATGTCCAATTGTGATAAAGCTGTCAGGGAACATGAAATATGTATGAAATGGCATGAACCCTTTATTTAAAGTGAGCATACCAAGACATCATCAGGACTTTTAAACTAATAGTTAAATTTTATTTCAGCATTATCATAAACAAGAAAACCTAAATCATCTCCTTACAGAAAAAAAAATAAAAATAAACAATTCTCTTCCTTCCCATGTACTGTCCTCTACTAGTAGATATCCTTCCAGTCCTTGGCTTTGTCCAAAAACTTTTAGCAGTTCTGCAGCTTCCAGAAGCCTCTCACCCTTATTTGTCCTAAGAAAAATTTCTTATTTTCTTCCGTCCTCTGGGAGACCTGGCTGCATGTCTGCTCACTGATCCTCTCTAGGGCTGCACATAGTCTTTGTTCTTGCTACAGAACCTCTGCTTGCTCTGTGTCCTTCACACTCTGTTATGCACGTCCTGCTCTCCAGAAGCTTCTCCCAGCTGAGCAAGGTCAGCTGCTGTCATGGAAAGCAGCATCTCCCCTTCTTCCAGAGGATTCCTTCTGACCTAGACTTAAGCTGTCGAAACAATGCAAAACAAAAAGGGAGCACAAGCTAAAGAAATAAAAATTTAAAAATTAAAATTTATCATAATTGCAAATGGAGCAGATACACATTCATTACATTGATGTAAATCCTAACTCTACAACTAGCCTCTAATCGTGGATACTTGGAAGCCAGAGAAATTGAAAACAGATGCTGGTTTTAAAATTACAGCCCATGTCAGAGATAAACAGCATCATTTGAACAGAAGATTAGTGTAACCTGCTAAGAATTGAACATATCATAAGGACTAAAATGTATCTCTAATAGTTTGCAACATTTTAAGTAGTATTCTGTCATATTACTTTTATCTAGCTTCTTAGATGTTACTATCATCATTACATTAACTCTGTATATCAAATGCATCCTCATAATACCTGTCTACTGCTGAGAGAAATTATTGATGCTATACATGGGGAAACTGAAATACTGAAATACTAGGGATGAGATCCACTACTGTGCATAGGCATCTAAAATAACATTTTACTGGAGTTTGGGTGTTTAAATCCAAATCTGTGATCAAAATTAGTCCTCTGTGGTGTGTATGCTTCCCTGAAGGTGCCTAAATTTCATAGACATCTAAGGTTTTCACCTCCAGGCTGTTTGGTACTTAGAGATCTGAGCTGCTCAAGTACAGATTGATTCCAACAGGGGTCTCCTGCAAGGGTTCAGTTAGGATGCCAAAACCCCTGCTGCAGTGTTTTATCCAAGAGCAACTGTCAGGAACTGTGTCAAACAGTTGAAATGTAAAGGCAGCCTATGCTCCTTTTAGAAATGAAAGGAGAGTGCTGGCACCTTTTGCTGGCGTCTTTTCTCCTTTACTGTTTAGTAGGAGATGAAGCATTTGCCTAGGATGTAGAAGTAAATTCATTCTCTCCTCTACGTCCTGGAATTTAAATATACGCTTTCCAGTTTTCCAGAGAAGTGCCCTTGTGACCAAGATCATGCTTCACTCATAGCCCTCATGAGCTTCTTTTTCTCTGCACAGTGACTTTAACAGAAGAACTAAACAGCCATTTTCCCCGGAGAGCTGAACAAACAATCCACTTATATAAAAGTCAGTTTAAAGACAGCTTAAAATTCAAGTCTTTCATTTTCTAGGGATTGCTCTACCCTTACAGCATGTTGCAAAAGGTGCATTGTGGAAACACCACAATCAGCACAACCACAATTGAAATTTGTGTCAGTTTTGATGGGTGTTTATCCATAGCTGGAACACACCTAATTGATCAAGTTTCTCACGACTGAAGTCATGGTGCCATCTAGTTTCTGAATACCAAAAGACTTATGTAGAAATAAGGTGCAGAAAGCACCAAAGTATATAAATGGCTATGAAACCTCCAGGATGAATAAGAAGGCAGCTAAAGACACATAGATGACTAGTGAGTGTCTGCTAAGATGACAGTTTTGGACAACATGATTAACCACTACATTTAATATTTATATACTCTTTTTAATGGAGTTGTAGACTTGTGGGTTTAATTCTTTATTTTAGCAGTCCTGAAGTCCATGGCGAAACTTAATTTACTGCATTAAATTTTATGTGTGGGCAAGAGACCTTTCCAGAATGTATATAGCATACAATTAAAAACATAGATGGTCAAAATATATGCACAAAAGACATAGAATTGCCAGTTGAAATTATTATTGTCATATCTTGACATTTGATCCCCTAACTGATGGCTTTGCACTGGAATACTCTTCTTAACTCTTTCTGTAGCATTTTACCATGGTATTTCTTCATCCTGAACCAACAGTAACCTCTTTCAGTTGAAGACAAAAATGATTGCCGAGGTTGTAGAACAGGAATTGGTTCTGGTATTGTTTATTGTTTTATTTATGGTTTAGAATTTATTGAAAAAAATAACACAGTAGAAATGAGATTCCTTATTCACCATACTCACACCCTGTGCTTTTTTTTTTTTTTTTTTTTTTTTTTTTTTTTTTTTTTTTTTTTTTTTTTTTTTTTTTTTTTTTTTTTTTTTTTT
>WUAM01000294.1:355820-371483 GCA_024336885.1 Actenoides hombroni
GCAAGAGCACACTGATGGCTCATGTTGAGCTTCTCATCCACCAGCACCCCCAGGTCCTTTTCCTCACGGCTGCTCTCAAGCCAGTCACTGCCCAGCCTATACTGGTGCTTAGGATTACTCCGACCTCGATGAAGGACCTTGCATTTGGCCTTGTTGAACTTCATGAGGTTGACATGGGCCCACCTCTGCAGCCTGTCAAGGTCCCTCTGGATGGCATCCCTTCCCTCCAGCGTGTCAGCCGCCCCACACAGCTCAGTATCGTCAGTAATCTTGCTGAGAGTGCACTCGATGTCACTGTCCATGTCATTGACAAAGATGTTAAACAAGACTGGTTCCAGTACTGATCCTTGAGGACCTCTACTTGTCACTAGTCTCCACTTGGATACCGACCTATTGACAACCACTCTTAGGGAGTGGCAATCAGGCCAGTTCTTTATCCACTGAATTGTCCATACATCAAATCCATATTTCACCAGCTTGCAGACCAGAATGTTACGCAGGACAGTGTCAAAGGCTGAAGTGTTCAGTAAATGACAAAGATCTATAATTTCTTACATTATGAAATCTTTTGTGTTTTCAAGCCTCTTAGACACTAGACTGGTCATCAGGCATATGGTATCAAAGAAGGCAAAAATAAATTAAATAGTTGCATATTGAAGGCAGTTTATAAGGAAGAAACATTAATCTCATTTTACTTGCTATTTTGTTGGTATTTTCTTGGTTTTGTTTTGGATTTTTCTTTGCTTTTATTAAAGTCAAGCTAATTAAATGAGAAGAAATTATTTTTTAGTTTAGAATATGTGTTCGGGAATTATTTTTTTTTCTTTAATTCTTTCTGGAAAGAATGAAATAGTCTTTCATGTTTTTGTGAATCAGTAATAGGAGTAAAAGCTTACTCTTATGATGGTTTAATGCAACAGGCTTGACCAGTAAACAGTTGATGAATGCAGTGATTTGATTGCACTTAATATCAGTGAAGTAATCAACTTTTACCAATATCCTCGTCTCTTCCAAACAACACTTACCATAGTCTTCCACTTTTTCATTGGATAACTATTTCCTCAGTTTTTCAACAAAGTAGTTGCAGTGGGAGATCTACGATCCATGGAGAAATTCAAAGTGATTCACCCAGCTGACAAGAAGCTATTATTTTATGCTTGATAATGACCTTGATTAATTATAACTGAAAGCACAACCTGACTTCACAGTGCAAGCTGGTGAAAAAGCAAAGTATCAGCTGTCTACCATGCCACCTGGTATCCTAAATCCTTCTAAGGCTGTTCTTTAATCTGGGGAATAGCTGAGAGTCAGTGTTTGCTGCTTTGTCTCCTAACCTCCTCCTACCCAGAAACAGCCAAGTGTGTCATTTCTTATAATACTGAATTTCCCTGTGGTACTTGGTGCAGCAAAACATCTAACACTGCTGTCCTGCCTTCAAGAGATGACAAGGACAAATTAACGCGCCCTTCCAGTCAAGCTGAACTCATCTGTTGCCAAGGAAATGCCCCCTCGTCACTAGAACCTGCACATGCAGAGGAGGATGGGGCTCAGTCACACTTCCCACCAAGTCCAAAGTCATAGAAAGCTACTGGGGGAAATGGCGAATGCCAACAGGCAAGACTGAGCTTTGTGCATCCATTACGTTAAGCGTAAATAGCACCACCTTGTGTCCTCAGCCATACCATTTGTAAGTCTCTCATACTGTAAATCATTCCTATACACTCTTTTCTGTAGTAATTAAAACAGCACTCTTTGCTGTGCCCCTGGGTTAATATAATTTGTTTTATTCACAGCCTAAGTCATTTGCCTCCCTGCAGCACACTGCTATATTATGTCTACCCAGCAGTGTTGAGGGAGCGAGTATGTTTCAAGGTATACATAAATCCAGTTTAGGTATTCCAAATGAAATAATAAGGTAAGTGCTATGTGCTTGTCTCCCATAGGGAAAACTCATGGGAAGATAAAGAAGCACTCTGGAAAATCAAAGCTTTGTCTCAGATTCCTTTATTCAAAAAAATAAGCGAGAGGAAGAAATACAGACAGAGGGTAAAGAACTGGGCACTCTAGAAATGTCATAATGGACAGAGCCAGGGCTACCATGGGAGTACGAACCCCTGTTTTGAAGGTGAGTACTGACATGATAACCTTTTCTCCAAGCTGGTGGAAGACACAAAGTTCACTTATTAGCATTGACACTTCTGAAAATCAGACACAATTTTTAAACAAGAACTCTAAAAAGGCCTATCTTAGAAATAAAAAACTACAGAAAAAGCTACAAGCCATCTAGTCCAACCCTCTACCCAACACCTCCATGACCAATAGACTATGTCCCAAAGTGTCACATCCACCTGTTTTGTGAACACCTTCAGGGATGGTGACTCCACCACTTCCCTGGGCAGCTTGTTCCAATGCTTAAATACTCTTTCAGTAAAGAAAGTCTTCCTAATACCCAATCTGAACTCCCCCTGGCACAACTTGTGGCCATTTCCTCTTGTCCTATTGTTAGTTACTAGTGAGAAGAGGCCGACACCAGACTCACTACAACCTCCTTTCAGGTAGTTGCAGAGAGCCATAAGGTCTCCTCTCAGCCCCCTCTTTCTGCAAGCTAAACAATCCCATCTCATTCAGCATCTCTTATAAGACATGTTCTCTGATCCCCTTACCATCTTCATTGCTCTCCTCTGTATCCTCTCCAGCACCTCAATGTCTTTCTTGTACTGGACACAGTACTCAAGCTGCAGCCTCACCAGTGCTGAGTACAGGGGAACAATCACTTCCTTCCTCCTGCTGGCCACGCCATTTCTGATACAGGCCATGATGCTGCTGGCCTTCCTGGCCACCTGGGCATACTGCTGGCTCATGTTCAGCTGACTGTCAACTAACACCCCCAGATCCTTTTTTGCCAGGCAGCTTTCCAGCCACTCTTCCCCAAGCCTGTATTGTTGCATGGGGTTGTTGAGACCCAAGTGCAGGACCTGGCATTTGATCTTATTCAACCTCATACAGCTGACCTTAATCCATTGACCCAACCTATCCATATCTTTCTGTAGAGCCTCCCTACCCTCAAGCAGATCAACACTCCTGCTCAATTTCATGTTGTCTGCAAACTTACTGAGGGTGCACTCTATCCCCTCATCCAAATCATTGATAAAGATGTTAAACAGGACAGAACTCAGCACTGAGCCTTGGGGGACACCACTTGTGACCAGTAACCAACTGGATTTAACTCTGTTTACCACAACTCTGGTCTCGGCCATCCAGACAAGTTTTAACCCAGAGAGGAGTACACCTGCCTAAGCCATGAGCCACCAGCTTCTCTAGCAGAATGCTGGGGGGGACCATGTCAAATGCTTTACTGAAGTCCAGGTAGACAACATCCACAGTTTTTACCCCATCCATTAGGTGGATCACCTGGTCATAGGAGATCGGGTTCATCAAACAGGTCCTGCCCTTCATGAACCCATGTTGACTGGGCCTGTTTGTCTGGTTGTCCTGTACTTGCTGTGTGAGTACACACAAGATGAACCATTCTATAATCTTCTCTGGTATCGAGGTCAGACTGACAGGCCTGTAGTTCCCCAGATCCTCCTTCCAGTCCTTATTGTAGATTGACATCACATTGGCAAGCCTCCAGTCATCCATGACCTCTACTGTTAACCAGGATTGCTGGTAAATGATGGAGAGAGGCTTGGTGAGCTCCTCTGCTAGCTCCCTTAGTATTCTTGGGTGGGTCTTATCTGGCCCCATAGCCTTGTGGGAGTCCAAGTGTCATAGCAGGTCATTAAACACTTCCTTCTGGATTATAAGGGGATTATTCTGCTTTCCATCTATGTCTTCCAGTCAAGTGACTGAATACGCTGAGCATAACTGGCCTTATTATTAAAGACAGAGACAAGGAAGGCATTAAGTACATCAGCCTTTTCCCCATCCTTGGTTGCAATATTCTCCTTCACATCCAATAAAGGATGTAGATTCTCCTTGGCTCTCTTTTTGTTTTTAATATATTCATAAAAACTCTTTTTATTATCTCATATAGCAGTGGGTAGACTGAGTTCTAGCTGGGCTTTGACCTTCCTAATGTTCTTTCTGCATGACCTAACTAAATACCTGTACACTTCTTGAGTTACCTGCCCCTTCTTCTGAAGTTGGTGTACTCTTCTCTTTTTTTTTCCCAAGCAATAAGAATAGGGCAAGTATATATAATTGTTATATCCTTCCAGCTTATGACAATTTTTCATTTAGACAGTTTCCTATGTGTGTTTTGGTTCATCTATTTAGTAATATGGACATAGCAAATCTTCCAAATATTCCGAGTAGTTTACAGCAATTCCTGTGGCAATGAACTCCATCTCTTGGTTTTAGACTTGGCTTTCACAGATTTAATTGATGGTCACTTGCTCATTTAGTGGAAGAGGCAGCAAGGAGTCACTCTCTATATCTCCATTATCCTCCTTCATGACACTGAAGATTTCTGTAGCATTCATAGTGACCTCTTTCCCAAGCTGAAAAGTCCCACCCTATTTAACGAGCGACCATAAAAAAAGTTGTTATTAAAGACCTTTGATCATCTTTGTTGATCATGAACTTAAACAGTTGCACAGTAATCTTTTCTAGTTTGTTTTCTGTTCTTTTCCCAACAATTTGTAACATTTGATTTGAATTTTTGAAAGCTGCCAAACACTGAGCTATTTTCATGAAGTATTATTTTATATAAGAAAATAGGATTGTTTCTTCTCACATCTATAACCGCACATGTGCTTACACTGAATTCCACCTGCCATTTTATTGCCATGTCATTTAGTGTGCTAAGATCCTTCTGAAAATTTTCACAGGTGTCTCTCAACCTTAGTATCTTGAGAAATCTTATTTAACCAGAATTAATTTGGGTAAAGTAAGTTTTCATGGTAACTTTTAAGCAATGTTGTTTAGAGCTGAGTAGACACTGAAGGCAGTACGGAAGCCAAGAACCAAGTACAAATGGGAACTGTTGTGGTCAGACACTGCAGAAACTAGTGCAAAACACAATTTTGGGAACTGAGAAGATACAACTTGTTCCTTTTGTTTGATTCTCTCTGTATTCCAAGGAACTTGACACTTCAATTAACAAAATATTTAACTAGTGCTCTGTATCCTGGCAATTACTTGCTAGACTATACATTGAATACTGAACAAGAGCTTACCTGCAGTGCTGCAATGGGCTCACATGTTTTGTGTCTGGAAGAACCTCAGACCTTTGCTTAGTAAGATATAAAAAGGATATAACCATCTCTAGCATGAGAGATGTTTTAAGAAAAAGAAAAAGAAAAAGAAACAGGTGGTAATAATTTTCTCAAGACAACATGTATTCTGAGTCTTACTCAAAATCTCCCAGTGGTTTCACCTGAGCTATTTTGGGCTAAAATACTGTCCCATGACAATATATTCTATTAATAGAATCCCATGTTTACAAGTATTGAAAGAGGTCTCTGGATTATTCAATATAATC
Organism: Actenoides hombroni; assembly: GCA_024336885.1. Taxonomy (NCBI): domain Eukaryota; kingdom Metazoa; phylum Chordata; class Aves; order Coraciiformes; family Alcedinidae; genus Actenoides; species Actenoides hombroni. The sequence continues at coordinate 361,306 of WUAM01000294.1, forward strand.
TAGTATTTCTTCAGTATTGAACTGTTTTACTTTACTACTTTCAATCTGTGAATAGTCTTCATAATTCTGCATAGTTGTGATCAGGATAAATATAGTTATAGAATAATTTGCTTTATGAAGAACTAATATATTCCCAGTTGTTTCTTTATGAAGAAAAAGACATCTAAGGAAGTAATTAAACAGATGTTTATTGACATGAGTTTTACCACTTTGGAGAAATGTAAATAATGAGGTTTAACTCAGGAGAGGATTCACTAATAGTAATAGAGAGAGCTTAATTTACATATCTAGATCTTCAGGGCCCTAGAAGTTTTACGAGCAAATGTTTAATTCTTTTCACTATACTTCCATTGTACTTCCATAGTCTGCATTTATTTAGTGAAAAGATTTCTGTGCTGAAGTGATACTGTCACTTCACTGCCTTGGAAAAATGATGGAAAATGACCATAACTAACATCAAGAAAGCATTTCTTTCCAGACAGCATAGGGAGAATTACCTGTCACATATGACTTACCATTTCCTGTATCTTTTCAAACAGTGCCTCTTTGTTATTAACTAAATGAAGGAACAATAGTGGGCATACAAAATATTCTGAAAAAGATAATGAAAACACTGGATTCTGATTGTTCTATTAAAATGTAGCAATTCATCATTTAGCATCATTAGTGGCTGATAACTGAGACTGTGTCTACAATACCTGTTTGAGGTTTTATTGTGTTTCAGTCAACATAAAGCATAGGTTAACTGTAATAGCTGTCTCTATTAAAATTTAGATACTGCCTATTGAAAATGGATAGTAATTTGGTGATTATTCATACTTTTAAACATTCTTCATTACACTAATTTATTATGCAAAATTAAATTAGAGTGCATGGAGCATATGGATTTTTTGCCTTTTTTTATACTTATTTGTGGCAGTGATGAATGGCAGATAATTTATAACACTGAAGTTTAATAATTAAAATTACTTTTATTATTCTGTTTACTAGTTTCTTTTTTCTGTAGTCTCTTGTACTTTTGCCACATGATTAGCAACAAATTTTCCACAGCAGCACCTTCCAATAGAACGCAGCATGGACAATTTTCCATGCAGATTCAATCTCCATCTATATTCCACTAATCCGTTGATTGTTCCTGCGGAAAATAATCGGATCCCTGTTGCGTTCCTGATGCACTGGGCATTTGTAAAGATAATAACAAGATTCAGTACATCCAGAGACTAGGGATATGCACCTGCTCTTTGGCCTAACTGAAAAGGGCCACACAAGGAGCCTGGTTGATTATTTAATGAAGCTTTGTCATGATTAATACAGCTTTATTTGTAGACTATATCTACTTCCAGTGGAAATATGGTGTTCTGGTGAGATAACATTGCCTGGCTGCCAGGTGCCCACCACGCTGCACTCTCATTCACTCCCCTGTGCAGGACAAGGGGAGAAAATAAGATGCAAAGTCTTGTGGGTTGAGATAAGGACAGGGAGATTCCTCACCAATCACTAACACAGGCAAAACAGTTTTGACTTGGGGAAGATTAATTTAATTTATTACCAATTAATAACAAAGACAGTGAGAAATAAAAACAAAACTAAAAATAATTCCCCCCCTAATTTCCCCTTCATCTCATCCTCAACTTCACTCTTCTATCTCATTCCCTTGAGTGGTATAGGGGGACAGGGAATGGTGGTTGCAGTCAGTTCATAATGCTTAATCTCTGCTGCTCCTTTCCTCACACTGTTCTCCTTCTCCAACATGGGTCCTTCCCACGGGCTGCAGTTCTTTGAGAACTGCTACAGTGTGGGTCCTCTTCATGTGCTACAGTCCTTCAGGAATGGACTGCTCCAACATCGGACCAGAAAGCCTGCTCCAGTATGGATTTTCCAACAGCTGCAGCTTTCTTCAGGCCACGTCTATCTGCTCCAGCAGGGGATCCTCCATGGGCTGCTACATCATGGTCCTTCATGGGCTGCAGGGGGATAGACTACTTCACCACGGTTTTCTCCATGGTCTGCAGGAGATTCTCTGCCCCAGTTCCTGGAGCACCGCCTCCTTTTTCTATGACCCTGGTGTCTGTAGGGCAGTTTCGCTCATATTTTCTCACTTGCCTTTCAGAGTTGTTGTACAGCATTTTTTACCCTTTCTTAAACATGCTAGCACAAGGATGCCACCAGTGTCACTGATTGGCTCAGCTTTTGGCAGTGTTAGGTCCCTTTTGAAGCCATCTGGAACAGTCTTTGTCTAATGTGGGGCAGCTCCTAGTCCTTCTTCTATGAGACATACCTGCATGCCCCCTGCTACCACAATCTTGACATATAAGCCCAATACAGGTATTAAACTAGTCAAACAGACAGGAAACTTTTCATTTGAGAAGACATGAATGCCTTTTCAGACTGCTCACCTGTCAATCATTGGTTCCCAGCTGACCTTTCAGCAGATATAACTTAATCAAGTTCCAATGTCAAGTTCTTTATGAATTCCTAATAATACACAACACTGTTATGGAAGCTCTACCCAAGTGTAGATGGTTTACAAGATATATTTGCTCATCTGTGAATAGTTACAGGCAGAAGTCCACTGTAAAGTCCATGTTCCTTGGTCTTGCTCTGAAATGAAGTACCTGATGTGTCCTGTTTCTATGACACTCATGGAGATGAGCATAACCTTAAATTTAAATATATACTTTCAGATGCTTCTGAACTGGATTTTGCAGAGTAGTAATTTCAGATTATATTGACCTAAAAACATGGAGTTCCTGTGGATCAGAGTTTCTTTTATCTTAAGCTTCCTTTTTATTGTACAATCTACTGGGGAAATAGAAGGGGAAGGGATTTAAAGAACTTGTAAATTATGTTTGTACATGTTTAAAGGTATTTTACATTGCTAGCCTGATAGAAAGAGACCTTATTGTAAACAAGATTTTGCTTTGCTGTATTTTTTGTCTTGCATAGAAAAATAGCTGCAAAGTAGATTTTGAAAAGCTTTAGGGATGGATTTTTTTTCTGTTCTTGCTGATGATAGAACTCCCATTGACATCAATACAAAACAAATTAGGCCAGTGCAGAAGAGTTTTCAAAATGCCTTTTAAATGCTGCAATATGCAATTTTGCATTTAATTACACAAATTAGTCCCTTGAAATTCTTAAATCTAGAATACTAGCTTTCCTGTAGGGGAAATGGAAAAAAGACCGATTACATCCTTTCTGTAGTCAGAGGACAGCAGAAACATGGATCAAGTGAAGAATTAAAAAACAGTCATTGAGTTGTTAGAAAGGCAAAAATTTCATTGATGTCAGCAACCTTTCTACTTGAGGATAAGATGGACATCTGTAACCTGATTCAAAACTGTTTAAAATAGTTACAGATATTTCAGTAGTTGCAGGAGGTGTTAGTGAAGCGAACTGTGAATCTAAACTTTACATATCTGACTCTTACCTCCTGGAATGACCATTTGTATTCAGTATTTTGGGAGATATGAAGACTAAGTAATTTGGTTCCTGACCTTAAGCATCAGCTAAACTTTACATAGTTTTCTTCTGCTGCATGTTCACTCTGAGTGTATAATTAGGAGTAGATTTGATGTTTCTTTTGCAATACAGTACCACAATCCCTCTTACTCCATAGCTAGTCCCATGTAGTCAATAATTCAAAGGAGTTCAGAGAAGGATTGAAAGACTTAAGCACTATGTTTCAAATACTGTTTACCCCTATTCTCCTTTACTTCTCCATCCTTGGATCCTGTACTCACAGGGATCCCATTAGCCATTGTCTCCCCTGGTATCAGTATAGCATTAAAACTTTAATTTTAATTTTTTTGTGGGTAGCCTCACATACCAGGCCCATCCCTTGATACATGATGGTATTTCATTGTCTTCACCAAAAAGAAAGCATTCTGACATTAGTCCTCTTTCTAATCTGTCCGTAGCACAAAAAGAACAGTATCCCTCAGGAAAAGCTCTATCTGCTATAAGGCACTTCACTCTGAATGTTTTACTTTAGTCATCTGAAACAATTACTCATTTGAAACATAAAAAATGTTTTATTTGTCTATCTTCAAAATTTAGCAGTTTCCTTTTTCTCCTTTAAGGGTTGCAAATGGCACAGACATGAAAAAGATTGATGTATTATGGATTTACATGATTCTGTTAAAGATATTTTACACATATCTACTTGTTAAATTAAAAGTAAATTACACAGTGTTGAAATATAGGATTTTCTTTTACAGTATAATTAAATCCAGATATCAAATATTTGTAGGAAGGATATTAAAAACACAAGTAGAAATTGAAATGTGTACCATTCGCTATAAAGAGAAATGTCTCACTAAAACGTTCTTTGCAAACTATCAGCATTTTAAATAACTGCAAATAAAGTGGTCATTTTCTCTTCTGAAAGATTAGGTATTTTTCTGACATATGGTAAAAAAAATAAATAGATAAATGGAAAATTCCAACTGAAAACACAATAAAGGCAAATTACAAATAACTTTATCTTTTCCAAAGAAAGGTGAAATAGTAAAATATTTCTGTATTTTGATAAGCTTTTTGTGTATCAAGATGGTAAATCACAATGATTAATAAGATCATACAGGAAAATAAAAAATTGGTTTATTGACTCTTTAAGAGCACAAATAATGTGTGACAGTAATTTAAAATATAAATTTAGATGCACCTTTTTTTTTTTTTTCTTTTTTATTCTTGTATGTATGTGTCTTACATGGATGAGGGTACTTAAAATCTGAAATTTAAATAGTCTTGTTGTATATCTTGAGGAAAGCCTTCCTTGATTTAGAAAGACCTATGCCAGCTTCATTTCAATACTGTGCAAAAAAGCAGCATATGAAATGTGTACTTGGAGAAATGTTAATGTCAGCATTTTGGTTTTCTTACAAATCGCAGTTCAGTAATGGCAGTAATATCATGCAGGAGTTGGAGGGGTTTTGTGAACAACTTTTTGTAATATTGAATTTTCATGAAAACTCTGACTAGCAAGTAAAAGAACGGTGGTGTTGTATGCTATATGTTGCATAAACTAGAATATCAATTATCTTTTCTTTGTCTAGTTGCGGATTCACTAAGAGTGCGCTTTACATTAAGTTTTGTTCACAAGTTTTGTTTCTTGATGCAACTCCTCAGGTTTTTAGTACATTAAAATAGCATCAGTAGAAAGAAGTTCTGTTGCACTTTAAAAAAATCAAAATACTAAACAAAATATAGCCATACATCTTAACAGACATGGTTCAGTAGTACACTGAACGCCTTCCACTTTGTACAAATTCTACATATTTTCTCATAAAAGCAATTCATTTTGCCATGGAAAACCAAGTACTCATCTCCTCTTAAATAATTTTTTTACCAGTTCAAAAATGCAGAGACTAAAACTTTCTCTTAGGTAACAGCTGTGGACCCTTGTGGTTCAGCAAATGGTACAGTGCTGGCTGCTCACATAGACATGTGTGTAGTCGTCGAGACTTACAATTTGAAAAGAGGAAAAGCGAGAGCATATTGTGATTCTGGCTAAGGAGGAATTCCCAAGAGAGTGGCACAGGTTCAGTTTAGCTCACATACACAGATGAGTATTTACTAGCTTTTGACAGGCATTCAGGAAATAACATCTTGGTGTATCATATCACATGTGCTCATGCTGATTCTTTACTCTGGGGTCATATTTTTTTCTTATATCTTTCAAAAAAAACCCCCAAAACTACAGAAAAATCAAATAAGCAAAACTAAACTATATTAAAACACTTCTCTGAATCAAGAGAGTATGGATGCATAGAAACTTGGCAAATAGTGTGCATAACTATTATACACTACTTTGACAAGATTCTGAAAAAATTAAGCAAGAACTTTATCATATAATGACATGAATTACGGTATAAAATATACCAATGTTAACAAGTAATAGAGCATTTGGATGATATGTGGGAGTGATAACACCAAAATCTGAGAGATGGCTTAAGATCTCTTTCTCATATCAGTTAGTGTAAGGCCACATGTAGAAAACAATATTTTCTTGTGAGCGATGAGTAATTTTCTGTTGAAATATACAATGTTTTGTCATTAGATAGTCCCAGAACACCCATAAGGAAAAGGAATGTTGTTTCTTCCTTCTGAAAAGAAGCACTAGGAAAAGAAAAAAGAGGCAAACAGAAATGTAAATTATGATATCTTAGTAGAGGAAATGGGAATTATTCAACAGCAGTTTTCAATCAGTCAAAATTCAGAGTTCTATTTCTGTTCACTCTATTCCTTTGGGTTTAATTTTAAAAATCTTGGTTGAGAACCATATTTGAAACAGTATGTTGAGATCCATTTTTTTCAGATATGCAGTACTGAGGAATTCCCAAAATGTACAACATAACATTGGGAAATAAAAGCAGATCAAGATAAGTACAAGAATTGCGTAAGGAAATAATGATACACTATATGAACATTTTAGCTCTGCAGTAGCCTGAAGATTGGCTTTACAGTACAGTAGGTATTACTGTACATACAGCAGTATGAGACGGACAGCCATTCATTAGATGAGCGGCATATTCAATCTTCACTACGAAGAGGGTTGTTCTTTAGGCCCTACATGGGGTTATTTGTTGCTTTTAAAATGGCTGAACTTGCATGTAAGGTGGTATAACAGCATTAAAGCCAGAAACCTCTCCTTACTTTGTCACATGAGGAAAATATTACTTATGGAGAAAAGTAGTCTGTCTTGTTCAGGAGCAACGATCACTACTGAAGAGGAAGTAAATATAGTGGAGGTTGTTGTCTCCTGATGGCTGGGGCGTTTCCAATGCATTCATAAAATGGCATTTTTGCTATTGCCTAACTTATCTGAAGAGTTCTGTGGTAAATTATTATGTCAGATACTTAAGAACAGAATGTTAATGAATACTAAAAATTATTCATGTTCACTGGTCTCACAAATCAAATGCAGGATTATTCACATTGTTTAAGTGCCACAGTACCTCCAGAGCAAGTATTCAGCCTCAAATGGACAATTCAGGATGAGTATATGAAGTGTCTAGTCACCTTTTTCAATAAAAAGAGATAGACAATCAACAATGTGTAAATGACAAGTGAAGGACTACCTAAAAAGAAAAAAAAAGGACATACTCACAGTACAAGAATAAAACTTTCTTCTTCTATCTGGAACTTTGCTGTATGATTCTGAGCTGTATATTAAGTCATCATTGCTCATTTACTTTCTGGAATCTGAGCTTTTTGTTGCTATTTTTGTGTTTTTTTTCATTCATGAATGTGGTATCTAACTGAGCAACGATTGTTCTTTAGAGAGTGATAGATACAGGTTGCCCAGAAAGTGACAATCTTAAATTCCCAAATGGTTTTTCCCTGAGTTTACAGTTTTTACACTCTCCTAAAAGGCAGTAATCATATAAGTCAAGGCAGGGCTGCCTTTGTTGTGCAAATAATACGGGTAAAATAAGAGAACACACTTACATAAGGCTTAAATAGAAATCAGAGGAGACAGGTAGTGACTGTGTTTACACTGAAAATATTACTACTATAACATCAGAACAGACAAAGAATTTCTCATTTAAGCTAAAAGAGGCCAATACATTCCCTTTCTGGAATACGTACACTCTGCTCAAAATGACCGAGAAGCATCATGGTCTATTAAATTAATCACTTGCTCTTTTCTGCATACCATGGTTTCCTAGGGGAAGAAGTTTTGTGTAGTCCTGCTCTGTGCGTGCAAGGCTTTGTCTGCCTATCAGTGCTTCTCCTTTAACATTTGGGCATATTAGTTCAACAGAAATGGGGGATGCCAAGATAGCATTCTACAGGAATCCAGTGAAAAATGTTGCCTGAGAATTGCACCCTTTGTTTGTCTTCCAGACAACAGGATGCTACATGTTCTGCTTGTTTCACACAGTGAGCAGGAGGGCGCAGCCAGACTTTAATCAGCTCATGCTTGTTTGCCAGCCACTCAAAATCTGTATTTCCAAACAGAATTTCTGAATTCATGTAGAAAAAGAACTGAGATTATCACAGTGAGGGTGCTTGCAGTAGATATGCAATTTTAAGGCTTGTTACATCAATTATGATGACAGAGTGGAACCAAGTATATTGCTGCTTTACTGCAGACAAAAAGCCAAAGAGTGTGTGTTCTGCTGTTTACAGAATTATATAACTATTTTCATGTTTGTGACAGATGCTAGATATGCACCTCTCTGCCTATAGCATGATCACAAAATATTTATCTGTAGCAGCTCTGCACAATGACTTGCGTGCAGGTCTCAGCCTTGATTCTGCAGGTAAGGAGTTACTTCACCGATCATCCCTCTGCAAAGACTCCTCCAAAATCCAAGTTGGGATATTGTGCCAAATGAAGGGCATTTCAGAATAAGGCCATATCACACTTCAGAGACTGTGTGTAGTGCTGTGACTCACAGCGCAATCCTGTAGAGATTCAAAATTATGCCAGACCCCTCTTCAGCTCTAGGGCAGCACAGAATTAGAAGGGCTTACAGTTACCTCTTCCTACTATCTTCTGACTTAGCTACAAGTTTTATGGTGTGCATACTACAAAACCTCAGCCTCTGCACTAAGATTTATCAAAACTGTTTATTTTCAAGTTGGAGTCAGGACTCTGATCTGAATTCTTTAAAATATTTGGTTGTGATTTGTTTCTTTTAGAATTAGCATAAAGGCATCCTACAACTGCATGCAGATAGAGTACCTCGCAGGGAGATACCATGTTCAGAGGACCTCACCTTTGAACAAAAGGGATGGAAATTGTGCTGTTCAGAGCACCTTCTCTCCCATTCCCCCACAACAGAGGGAGTGATACCAGAATGGACAGGAGAAACCAAGCCTACTGAATAGACAGGTGGGTATCAGGCTGACATAAGCCCTGGAATATGCAAGTATTCTTCAGGCAGTCCCAGAGGATTTACAATGGCACATTTTTTTATATTGAGGAAGTTACAGTGAGCTCAGTGATTTATATTTAATCTTCATCGCATACATACATTTGCCTATGTTGTATTTATATTGAAATTTGAACCAGATCACAACCTGTGGTAAGCCAAAGGAAAAACCAAAACAAACAAAAAAGGGAACAGGGATGAGATGTTGGTATGAGAAGAAGCAAATCAGGGAGATCAAAAGTACTGCAACATGGCCGTGGGGAAGAATTTAATTCTCTTCAACAAAATAAAACATCATTGACTGTTGATTTAAAATGAAAGCTTATACAAACCATATGAACATATAAGCAAGAAAATTAGCATATGGAGAAGTTGTCAAGGGGCTGGAGACTCTCACCTGTGAGAACAAGTTGAGATAACTGAGGTTTTTCAGCCTGGAGAAGGCTCTGGGTAGACCTTATAACAGCCTTCTAGTACTTAAAGAGGGCCTACAGGAAAGAAAAGGAGGGACACTTTATCAGGGAGTGTAGTGACAGAATAAGGGGTAATGGTTTCAAACTGAAAAAGGGTAGATTTACATTAGATATTAGGAAGTAATTCTTTACTGTGAGAGTGGTGAGACACTGGAACAAGTTGCCCAGAGAAGTTCTGGATGTCACCTCCCTGGAAGTATTCAAGGCCAGGTTGGATGGGCTTTGAGAAACATGATCTAGTGGGAGGTGACCCTGCCCACAATAGGTGGGTTGGAACTAGACGATCTTCAGGGTGCCTTCCAAGCAAAACCATTCTATGGCTCTAAGTTGAATTTCAATGAGAATAGATAAAGCCTTCAGCCCTCTGGTCAAATAGTAAACAAATGTTTTAAAAGTTTTGTAGTTTTTAAGACTGATAGAAAACTCTTTGGTGAGATCCCAGGGGATATGCAATATCAATAGGTTTCTAACAGGAGAGGAATAATTTAAAATCTTAATGTAATTCTTCAGGGTCTGCTTCCAAATCCAAAATCCTTTCATTAACAACATGTTTATGAGATATTTCAAATATTTTTTATTACAATACGTTTCAATAAAAGTGTATTTAAAACATATTTCTGGACTGAAATAAAAGGACAAATACCATTTTATGTTGGTCCATATTAATTTTCCACCCTTGTCATTGTAGATTTGTCCCAGTATCTCCTGAGGGACTAGTACTTTTGGTAAAAAACAAGTAAAAGGTACGTGTTTTTCTCAAATAACAAGATTTTTTTTATTTACAATCTCATTTGTGTATACTTCTAAGATTTTGTGTGTA
>WUAM01000294.1:371493-425581 GCA_024336885.1 Actenoides hombroni
GTGTATTAATATAACAACATGTGCATTGAACAAAGAACCCTCTGTATAAAAATTCAAATTTTATATAAATGTTTCTTAATTTATATCTCAACCAACTAGATTTTAATTACATTAACAAAGATGTAAATCCAAAGCAACTCCATTGAAGTCAGTAAAACTAAACTAAGATAATATTGGTTATTAGTCAGGCTGAGGCTCAAGCTATTAATACTGCTGAAACTTTTGTGCCCTCCACATATGTCAAGATAACATGACGCCTGTTGTTTCCTCCTCCTTACTACTCTCCAGCTCCTCACTGTGCAGAAAGCAGCAAAATCTGTATGTTCTTTACAGATGTCATTCCATATTAAGGTCCAGGTCATGCCATCAATTTTTAAACACAACTACCCACTGAGATCAATGCAGAGTGCTACTTAAAACTTGACAGTAGGGTGTGACCCTATAATACCAAGAAATATCTCTTCACTTGACTATAAGCTTGATTCTAGTCACAACAGCAGTCTGCCAGCATTAAACACTGCATTTGTAGCATTGCAGTGCTGATGTGCCATATCCTACTGTATTTCCCAATGTGATTGTTGCTTACACCATTTCATCTATCTCAACTTCATTCTGGTTCCCATAATTCATAAAAAAACTAACTGCAGCAAGACCACAATTTTAACATTGGAGAAAGAACTACTGAATGTCTAGGGTCGGACTCATAAATACATTATGCTTACATGCATCCTTGTGCTATACAAAGTTTTACTGGTCTGTGTAGGACCAACAAGGTAGAGAGTAACTTACATCCTGTTCTGTAATCAAACCTACAGGCCTTTACCCTAAAAAGATTCATGTGTATCTTTAGCCACATAGTAAATAATGTAACTAGGGCCAACAGGGGTATTTAGAATTTAGAACATGAAGCAAATGGATAAGGTAATTTCAGAACTGAAATCACACCACCTGTTTCCAAAGTTTTACTCTCTTCTTTGTATCTGTCATTCTTCCTGCAGAAACACTAATAGTTTATTAACAGTATTAGTCTCCCTCATATTCCATCATAAGCGATTTCAGTTGAGGTGAATATTAGAAAGGTGCCACACAAAAAAAACCCCAGGTAAAATATTATAGCTGCAGCTGTAGCTAGATCATTACAGATAAGCTGGGGTAACTAATCATGCCAGCAACTCTATTCAGCTTCTGAATTTTACAAATTCATTCTGGTTTTAGAAAGGCAGACAAAAGCATTCATGTACTTAATATCCATTTTACTCCTCTACCTCATCCTTACGCATTTCCACATACACATTAGACTGTATACAGGCAAAAAATGTTTTGATTCATTCTCCTGGTAGACATGTCATTGCCTTTCCATGAAACAACACATGAAAAGCATTTGATCAAATATTGCTTTAATATGGAGGGAAAGAGCAAGGGAATGTACCCCAGGCATGCACTGAGAACATCTAACTCCCATAGTTTAGAAGTAGCCTTACAAGTGTGACATTTTCAAAAAGGATTTAAAACCAGCTTTTCCAAGGTGCCTAAAGATTGCATTAAGTTCAAGGTGTGACTTTCAAAAGGGCAGAAACAGATGACATGTAACTTCCAAGCTGCTGTCAAAGTAAGGCTGTTATTAAATGCTGAAGTCACCTCTAAAATGCGATTTGGGCTGTTAAATCAGGTAATGGCTTTTGAAAAATTTACCTGCCATCAATAGAAGTATATGGTTTTATGTGAAAGAGGAGATTTTTTAACATCATTTCATGAGTTCCAACACTTTGACATAAGAAGACTTTGTTGGGCAATTGTAATTTTCAGGGAATTAATAATAGTTTCTGAATCCTCTTCTTGCAAAATTCAACCTTGAGACCTTCTTCTTCCACCAAAGAATGACTGAAATCCCCTAGAGTTTAGAACATCCCTCAAGTTAGTGAGTGCAAATTCTATCCTCTGAAACATGGGATTAGGAATTTTGGGTCCGCTTTATTGTTTTAAGTGTGGAAGATTTTCAAATGTCTTCATTTTGCTACAGAGGGAAGTTTGATGATCAGTATAAGAGGGGCATGCCTTCCATAAAAACTAAATTCCTCCTGTAGCTAGCCACCAAATCTGCTTTATTATTGCTTTTTAAAAATTTAAGTACTGTTTATTGTAGAAAATAATAACTTCCGTATCACATCTAAAATCTTTTTGCTCCAAGAAGCACAAACTCACTGTCAAAATCCTCTCCTCCTATGATGACGCTGCAGCAAAGAACCACATTCTTATTGTAAAAAGCATTATAGACAGTTACAGGAAAATATATCTGTTGCCAAGACATTAAACATCTTTCATTAAGCCAAGTTAAAATCATTTCTTTGACCTATCATCTGACCTATGATGGTGATCCTTCATAGTACAAATATTTAAAATAAAAAAAATGGGTGAGTTTTTTTGTTATGTACAAGACAGTAGAAATTTATACCATGGATAATGATTTTTCTGAAGCCATCTGACAGAGGAGAAAAATATTTATTTTATCGTCACAGACATTGCTCAGATCTTCCCTGATTTCCCTGGATGCTAAATAAATACATTTACAAAGTACCACAATTATTGCTATGCTTAATGTGACAGAAATTGAGGCATATACAGAGGAAGAGTTGAAGAATTCATTCAGCCTCTGCTGTATACTTTGTATATTCCATTTATAACCCTGAAAATGGCAAACATACCAACAGAAGGATATAAATAACACCATAGTAGAAGCTTGTGGAAGATACTATGCCAGCCATCTTTCCTTAAAACACTGTGTCTGCTTTACTTTCTACTTGGTAACAGAACTCTGGTTTGTAAAATATGAGAGATTATATCTTCTCTATTGCCTGTGACACTACTAAATACTTCCATCAGTTACTGTTAATGCACTGAAAGTTACTTAAATTACATATCAAGGTCAGAGCTCCACGGTACCACCTAGTACACAATGCAACTGCATAATTTAGCTTTTTAAAGCCACAAATCTGTGAGACCCTGAGACCCATAATTTACAGTGACATGGAATTTGATGAGGTGCAATCTGACACCATGCAAATACCAATTTGTGATACAGCAGTCTGGCTTCTGAGGAAACACAAATACACAACAAGGGAACTGTCTGCAGAATTAATCCTAAAGCAGATAGTTTGCATAGTAAAGGCATTTCAAAGAAGACAAAAAAATTCTTTCATTGTATTGTTATTTGTGATATTAAACATCATCTATCAATTTGTAAATGTATGCATCTATGGTGTTGTCACTGAAAGTGTGTGATCTCAGATGAATCCTCTGATTTGAACATAATTCCATATTAAAATTTCCCTTTATTCCCCTGGAAGCAGAACAGATGTATATACAGTGGCAGCTACAGTCAAAAGTTTGAAAGTGTAAACATGCAAGCATTGAGAGGAAAAAAAAAGCTATGGAGACTTTCTTTTAAAGGCAGTTGCTACAAAAAAAACCCAGACATCTGGAGCATCAATAGTTACAAGTAGTCCAAGGTGGATAAACCAATGTAGGGTATGTTGATAACAAGCCTGTGTGTTAGTACAGAAGATTAGAATGTAACCTATTACCAGTCTTTTAACAGTCAGGGTTAGGCTGAATAAACACTGACATCTAAATTTTATATAAAATAGAAATCTTGTGAAATTACAGCAGCAGCGTAGATATTTGGATTGCTCTGTGGATACTTGGTTTAGCTGGGATCTTCACTAACATTATTTCAGTTAGAGAGAATATTTTAACATTGCTGATGACTATAAGTAGCCCAGCAGACATGAAAAACATTTGATTAATAGAATGCTAGTTTTCAGTAAAAACATGTAACTTTGATTACCCTCTCTTGTTCTTATTTACAACAGGGATGGCACAGCACAAGGAAAAAAAAAACCAAAAACCAAACCAAAACAAAACAACTAAACAAACTTTCCCATGCTGAGATGTGCAGGTATTTTGAAGGCCGGAATATCTTTCTTTTATAAAAAGCACAGCCTTGAATTCCTTCCTTGTTAAAGTGCTGAGGAAAGAGTCCACTTTTCTGCGGAAAAAAAAAAAAAGGGCACTGATGTTCTTGGTTCTCTCTGAACTTTGTGAAGAAGATTCTTACAAAGATGTTACCAGAGCTCTTTTTTCTTATCATTTCTTCTTCCTAGTATGTGGATTAAATAATTATCTCAACTTCTGGCCTGTATAATAATGTCACCTGCTATGTTTATTCTCTCTGACTGAAATGTGTTTAGAGAACATCTGAAATGTGCACAGCAGTTGGAGAAACTTGCTATGCTAAGAAATTACATCTGTACATTTAAACTTGCTGCTGCTGTGCTTAAAATTGTTCAAGTGCTGGCACAGGCAAAAGAAAACTGCAGAAGGATTCACTTATGTGTGAATCAGACCTGATGGGAGCCAGTCTTCCCAAAATGCCTTTAGCGATCAACACTATCACATAATCCATCTTTAGAACTAATGAGAAACTAATTTTACCAAGATAAACACCATTTTTAGTCTGGCTACATCACAGTCTGCAGTTGAGGAATTGTACAATGGTGGCTATCATGAACACCACTGCCAGCCATGGGTGAAAGAGTCTCAATTCAGTAGAAATACTTACAGTGTAAAAATATGTAGCATTAATATATACTTTTGATGAGACAGAAACTTCATAGGCTTCAGAAGAGCACTTAGACACACATGTGCAAAAACCCTTTGAAACTACCAAGTCTACTCATATGAGTAATTGCTCAAAGGTGAGCAAAGGCTCATGTCATTGCCTTTTGGGACCAGCTTTCATGAAAGGCCTACTGGGTATTTCAATGACATTAACATGTACAGTGTATGAAAAGCATTGAATATGACCTTACTTCAATTCCCCAGAGGTTTTTAGATTTACGCATGCTGCATAGCTAGACATTCTCCTCTCCTTGCTGTTTCTTATCTTCTACTCCTTTTTCCTGCCATATGCCACTAATGTAATCAGAGGCCATTAGGGCAGCTCACTCCCAGGCTCAGATATTGGAAAGTATAGTAAATGATCAAAGCTCAGGGTCAGTGTGAGCACCTGGTTGGCTTTGATCACCATCATTAGTTATGACAAGCAGGAATCCCTCTTGTCCTCTCAGAAAAGTGTTCATGCTGGTGGTGTATTTATTTTGACCTCATACTGAGTATAAAAGTAGACTTGTGATTAAAACCTGCAGCATTTTGGAAAGCCAAACTGCCTCAAAGTGATAGGGATGCAGTGCATAAACCTTAAAAGTGAAAAATATACTATGATGCTTTTAGTCCACAACGTCCTTGTCAAAAACCTGTCCAGAACAAATATGTGTAGCTGTCTGCATGAAGGGTAAAATGCAAGAGTTTTAAACAGAAAGAAAATAGAAACTCACCGTCTATTTTTCAGTCATGTTGTCCTGTTAGCTCATAGCTCTTTCTGTGGTTAGAAACATCTTATATTCTTTTACTTTTCCTTCCATAAGTGTAAAAACAAAGTAATACTCAGATGGATTTTTCAAATGGTGAAATACTCCTGAGCTTTTACCTGTGATACATGGCTCTTTCCTTGCAGAATAAATATTTCATTTTCTTCCAACCATATTTTGAAATTCTGGTTATCCTGTGTGATTTCCATGTGTCTACATTAGTTTAGATTCCAAGGTTTTTTTATTTAATAATGTTTTTTATCAATTATTTCCATAGATTAATTATTATCATGTGAGGAAAGGGGAAATCATTGAGCAGTTTTAGTTCTTCTGCCATTTAATTTTAGTTTGCTCTTTCTTGTTCTGTGGTATCAGAAGGGATGGGGTAGAAGTGCCTTGCGTATTTGACATTTCACTAGCTCATTTCATTTTTGTTCTTTGATTGTAATTTATTTTCTTTCCTCTAATGTTTTGTGTTCCAAATTCAATTGTATGCAATTACATGAAAATAACAAATGGCATGGAAATCAGGAATAGATGATAATAAGAGGAAAAATCACAACAAGTCTAGGTGGTTATTATGATTATATCATTATATATCATTATACGATGAATAATAATAATAATAATAATAAAAAAGGACTATGCTGGTCTAGTGGTTTCCTATCAGCTGTCTGATATTCTGTAGAATACTTACATGATTTTAGTAACACGCTAAAAAGATGTTCTGAATTTTCCCTTACAAGAATATTCATCTTAACTCTCTCTCCCTCCTCCCATCTCTCTTTGCCTATACATACACAAACATATATGTGTATATGTAATAGCAGAAAAAAACTAGACTCCAGATTTAAACATTTCCAAAGCAGCTACTCTTGGTAGTTAGTCATATTGTCTTTGTATTCCAAAGTACAATTTCAAATATTAGATGGGCACTGTTCACCACTGTGTTAGTTTCATTAAGATTTTATCACACTTATGAACAGTGATGTTTAACTGCATCTCCCACTGACAGACTTAAAAGCCCATGTCACTGTCGGCCAGCTCTAAAAAAAAAAGGTTTTAAAATTTAAACTTCTAAGCATTCTCTACTCACCTCCACATTATATTACACAAAACCATCTTGGCATGAATTAGTCATGGCAGGCCAGTCCAAACAGTCCGATCAGCCGTCTTTCACATAGTCCATTTGTTCTTCGGAGTTCAGTTCTGATACAATTGTTTTGAAAACCTTTATGTTTCCTCTCCGTACTCTATTTCCATACAGTACTTAGGAAAATATTTTTTTAGTTTCTTCCTGTGATAACCGGTTGTCCTTCCCTATTTGTTCTTCCCATTGCAAGTTGTAATCTCCTCCCTTCTTGCTAAATCATTTCTCCTAAATCTTTCAGGAAACATATTGTCCAGTTTGAAAACTTAGCAGTTCTTCTTTTGTTTATTCATTGACTCCTGAAAAAAACAAAACAAAACAAAAAACAAACAAAAACAAAACAAAACAAAACCCCACAGAAGTATCTGATTCAGAAAAAAACATCATAAAAGAACATTCATTTCCCTCCAGGAATCCCTTACATATAAACTTTGTGAGGTAAGACATATTTGTTCAAATTGAGTAGAGTGTTATGTTAAATACATATAAGTTTTATATCTTTTGGGTTTGTAAGAAATAATTTGAATGATGCTATCTACTTCCAATTTATCTATTAATGTATTGCAGTATGAATCATGACAGAAAGTACCAGGCATTAAATAGATTTGAGTTTAGGACCATTTATAATAACTTAGAGAGAGATTAGTGGCCTTTATAGATTATCTTAAGCAATAAGAAGGCTAAAGATACTTATTTCTGAGTAAGTTCCAACTTCCTTGTACATAATAAAAATCACTTTCATCTAGAACAGACAACCTACTTTAGTTCCGCAGAAACTTACTTTCTTGTCGTAGTGTTTAACTCATCAAATTTCTTGTGTGTTCTTTGATAGTTCATACTTGTATTGTGATGCCATCAAATTCAATCTCAACACTGCACAAACATATTGTAAGACCATCTTTGGTGGACACAGTCTAAATGGAAGAGACATATTAAATATCAGACACGACTTTCTCACACTCCACAGTGCAGAGGTAGAGCCAAAACCAGAATCCAGATCAGTTGCCTCTACATCATTGCATTTAGTGCTCAATCCCACTATCCACCTGAGTGAGCTGCAGTGTAATCACTGCCAAAGGGGGTCATATATTTGGGAACATTGTAGTTGGCCTGAATTTGTTAAAAGAGCTTTCCCAATGCCTGTCTAGATTTTTAATAGGCACAAAGAGTATAAATGAGTGTTCCTTGTTCTCGTAAATGACCACGCATTCCCCAAACTGCTCTGAAAAAGAACTGTAGAAAAAATATCTTTTAAAAACTGATCTGCTGTCACTTTAAACTACGCTTCTTTTTTTCATTCTGTGTTGGCTGAGATCTCATTTAGCTGCAGCAACATGAGCCTAATGCTGCAGACATATGGATGTTTAGGGCAGCATGTTATTGACAAATTCTCTAGACTAATGATTTATTATGTACATCAATGGACAACACTTGTTCTGTCTATGAAGCCTGTTCTCTCAACTCTGATCATCTGGGAGAGACATGCTGTGCACAAATGGATACATGGTTTGTTTTATCCAGTTGAGCCTTCTACAGAGCCATGTATTTCATTCTGATTTATGCCTCAGCGTATAAATGCACATGTATGCATTGGTGACTAGAAAGGGACTGAATATGTAAATGCACATCAAGTAGCTCTCCTGAACATTCCCTGAAGATGCTATTGAAGTTGGATCTGCTGAATATGGTAAGATCAGATTCCAGTCCATCAGAAATGTAAAGGGTCACAAAGTTCACAAAAGCTATACTGCCGGCATGCTGAATAGTGTTTTCCAGGAAGACTAGTATTTATAATCACACCCAAAATGTCAGGTTCATCAGAGGCTATACCTCTTGAATTCCCAGAAATCGAAATATGCTGCTATTGCCTTAAAAGAATCAGCTAATAATGTGATAGCAACTGAAATATATGTAGTATGGAAGTACTATAGATAAAAGTGAAATGCTCCATTCACTTTTTATAATGTATTTGGTTTTGGAATTAGCAAAATTTTCTTTACTTCCTTCCATAGCTATTGCTTTATATGTTTCAGTGGAAAAGAGTAAGATTCTTAAGTGACATGAGATCAGATGCAGAAAGTCCTGAGGGATACTTCTTGTGTAGTCTTCTGAAATCATATCCTGGCACGTACAAGAGATATCTCACTTCATAAGCAGGAGTGAAGTTACCCTTACTGCAAGCATAATTTAACATATTGAATGTACTACCTTGACAGCTGCCATTATGAATAATTAAATAATATAATTACAGTCTTCTCAGGTTGCACTGCACAGCTCTGTTTGCAGTACAGCCCTTCAGGTAAGTCCATAGCATAGTCTTGACTGGATATATTATGTATGATCTTGCCCAATCTGATGTCCACATGATTCTTCATATGTGAAGCAGAGTGGTTTTTTTGTAATTTTGATGTTGTGCACATTTACAGATCTGAAGATAAAAACTCTGGCTTCATCTAGAACATATTTACTTTGGAACTATGACATGAGACAAATTCACTAGTGCACTGCAAAATTTCAAGTCTCCCCTAGGATTCATCCTAGGACACATCCTGGGATGCCTACTGTAAACAACACAGAGTAAATGAGAAAATTTTGCTTATCTTAACACAAAGAGTAATGGAATATCTTTCCAGAAATGTATTGATAAGCACAGGAAATATTAAGGTCACATCATGCCTTGTATTTGCAAATCAGAAACATGACAAAAATCTGAAAGTTCAAGATGCCTTTATTCTGATTAAAATCCTAATAAATAAAAACACATGGGACTTTTTTTTTAAGTAATTTTTACAAAACATCTTTAATTGCAAAGATGTTACTTTCAGATTTTTGCAGTTTTTTCATCATTAATGTGTTTTCTGCTCTATCTATAACATTAATAATCTATGGAATGAAAACAAGTGTCAATGTGTGCTCACAGACCAGAAGGCCAATCATATCCTAGGCTGCATCAAAGGAAATGTGACCAGCAGGCCAAGGGAGGTGATTCTCCCCCTCTACTCTGCTCTTGTGAGCCTTTTAATACTTAAAGGGGGCCTATAATAAAGTGGGGCCTGTTGTAACAGAACCAGGGGTAATGATTTCAAACTAAAAGAGAGAAAATTTAAACTAGATATGAGGAAGAAATTTATTACACTGAGGGTGGTGGAACAGGTTTCCCAGAAAGGTAGAAAATGCCCCATCCCTAGAAACATTGAAGGTCAGGTTGGACAGAGCTCTGAGTAACCTGATCTTGTTAAAGATGTCCCTGCTCATTGCAGAGGTGTTCAACTAGATAGCCTTTAAAGGTCCTTTACAATCCAAAACATTCTATGATTCTTTGGCTCATCAAAATATGAAATATACAGTTCAAAATGGTTTAGGACAAGAACATATTTCTATATTAAAAAACTATGTTTCTATAGTTTCTATATTTAAAAAAAAATCAGCTATATACATTCTCGTCTCTGCAGTAGCAGATCATGTGAAAAATATAATTTTTACTAGTGGTTCAAAGCTCATAACTTGTAACTGAAATAGTTGTCCAGTCAGATGAACAAAACAGGCTTGTATTTAGTTAAAAATTCAGTCAGCAATATCCAATCTGTGATATACGTTCAGGCACTCAGTTATGGTGGGATTATGCTACATGACTTTGGAAAGTAGAATATCAAAAACTATGGTCAATTCTGCATATCTAAGATAGTCTTTACATTGGGTTTCACCATGTTCTAACACTGGTGAAATGTATTAAACTTTACTGGATCCTTTCCCCTTACATTGACAGTACACAGAATCCATAGCTTGGTCTAGGTGATTGAATTTTAGATTGCTCAAAATAAATGAAATATGTTCAGCCCTAAGAAGCCATCTCTGGGATTTTGCAGAGGTATACGATAAAGATCTGATTACAGGACCAGGACCTCGAGATTATCATGAAAATATCTTTCTGCTCTATTTGTTACAACTATTGTATGAAAGTTATGAAGTGACAGAAATAGAGGTCATTCTGTCAGAATCTTAAAATGTGCAAGCTGGAGGCCCTATTTGTCATTCTTTTTTAGCTGTCGTTTTAAGACCAGCTCACTTTACATTGCATTTCTTTTTTTATGAGAAGGTGTCAGCTGCAAAAGGTGGTCTTGGATAGATACCAGCGCTTGTACTTTAAAGGACATTGGAGATGTGCATACCTATTAACATACATACGTATGTATATATGTGTATAGTTAGATATGAAATGAAAGTACAGATGGAAGATATGAGTTGCAGAATCATATAAAGATTTTTTTTTCACCTATATTTCAAAATATAGTTTTCTATAGTGAGTTTATAAACTTCTGATGTAGCCATCAGTTTGAATGAAACCCTCAATTTCCACAAAGGCAGGGGACAAGAAACACATGGTAACTGAATACTGAATGAGTTATGAATGTTGTTTCCCCACAATTAACTTCATGTTCTATATCTTGCTCAAATCTATTATGCCCTTACATATAAAGATAATGAACTATTTTATGAAATAATTTACCCATTTTTAAATTGGTTATATTTGCACAACTCCAAAATAAAGATTTTGTCATTTATTAGAAGTCTGAGTTCAAACAGAAATACACTTAAAAACATAATGATTAATACTATATTATATGGACTTTTTTGGAGACTGATCTTACCATTTTTCACTGATTTCCTCACAATTCCATAGTGAACTAATTTTGATCCTAGCAAATTCAAATAATTCTCATTAATTTTATAAAAAATCAGGGTTTCATTTGTTTAAACATTCTGACTGTATTTGATACTTCATCCTTACAGATTGTACCTGAAAATTTGGGATGATTGAAAAATTGACCCTGTGAAAGTTGATCAGTGCTTGTTTCTGTATTAATAGGATGTTCTGCTTCCTAAGATAATATTTATAAAGACACAGTGATTTGCATACATTGATATATCATATTTTTTGAAAGGCATGGCTAATGTGTATAATTTTTAAATTTAATAGCATAAAATTTAGAAAAGGACTAATTATATCCTGCATTATCTCTTGATGACAGAGTATGAACAATCTATTTTAAATGGCAAGCCTTTTGTAGTAGAAGCTTTTCCACTACTAAATGTCAGTTAAAATTGAAATCAATCTCTTTTAGATGATAGATTTCAGGAAGACATGAAGGATTGGTGCTAGAAAACACTGAAAGAATAAGTATGCATTTAAAGCTATGCAAAAAGTAAATTTGAAAATATTCAGGTACTATGAGTTTTAATAAAATGTCAGTAAATGTTATTTTAAAATGATACTGCAGTATGTGCCTTTTGTGGAAGTGGCCAAGAGCAGATGCTGCCTATCCATGGAGTATTGGATATTAAATTTTTAATGATGCTCACTGTATTATTCTGTTCTGATTATCCACTCAGCAACTGTAATATTGGTAGAGACCTTGATCTCTCAGCACATTCTTGTTTTTCTACTCAGTACTTCCTACAGTAGAAATTATCTGTACCAAAATAATTCATCTAATATTAGATAACTATTTACACTTATCAATCACATCAGTAAGCAAACCTATCCAACAACAAATAACTGTTTTGTATATCTTCATGTTTGTCTATTTATCTCAGACTAAAAAATACTTTGGAAATTGTGTGGGTTTATCCATAATAAAAGTATAAACACTCATGGATACCTTGGAGCATTTAAGATGTCTGTAGATGCTAATATTTGGATGACTGCATTGCTCCCATTTTCTTAGAAAAACTTAGCAGCCAGCAGTAAACTATAATGCACAAAATAGGTTTTAACAAATTACTTCTGAATTATTCTAATACTTGGTGACTCATCCTTCTTTATCTACCTAGGTATATAATGAGTGTAAGTAGGTATATGATTCATAATATTTCTAAAGCATCATAAAGCCATGAGTGAAACATCCGTTTTTGCAATAAAGGCACATGTACATTTTTGGGGTGAATGGTTACTTATAGTATGAACTTTCATCACATCCTTCACAGTGATTTGGTTTTGCTTGCCATTACTCATTGTCATGGCTGTCTTGACTGTCATCCTAGTACATATACATTCTCCCCTTCCAACTTAAACTCTGGATATTTTAGCATCGTTTTAAAAATGAATTTTCCCTTCTCAAGGTTCCACCAGTAATTCACCTTCATTCATCACAAGAACTGAAAGTGGCTTCTGATTTTTCAGTTCTTCCTCTTCTTTCTTCCTTCCTTCTGAATCTTATGCTACTGACAATTTCTCAATAATTTTAGTCTTATGTCCTTATTCCACAATCATTATATTTCCTGTTATGCAGTTTTTTTCTGTCTAGGAAAATTTCCTTAAATAATGGAGTCAATTCTTTCTCAGCTGTATATCCTCATTAGATTAAATTTTTCTTTACTTGCAAGATATGAACTACATAAACCTCACTTTAAAGGTAACTTAGCAATCATCAAACAACTAATCATGTGGCCCCAAGATCTTATTTTAATAATTTTTATTTTGCTTTCAGTTTCCCTTCTTTCCTTCAATCGTGCAGTTATCTTACCTAGACAAACAGGATCTTTAATTTGGCTCATTTAGCAACTGGTGTGATACAGTTCCACTCTAGCAAAGTTTAGCAAAGAAAAAAAAAAATTATATAAGAATCCTCAGCCATTCACTTTCAAACATCCATTAAGAATAAAGTATGTCAGAAAACACAGTGATTGATAATGTAATTTGAACCTGAAGAATACACTGCCTATTTCAGTGGAACCAACATTTTTGTCCATTCATAAGAAGTTAAAATATCCTCTGTTCTGAACCTTAAAAGATGTTAATAAGTAATACAGTACCCAGTGATAAAAAAAAAAGAAAGAAAAAAAAAAAGTTGTGAGAGTTCATCATTTGAACTGTAATGAAGTTGAACAACTTCACTCAGTTCAAGTCAGATAACTGGCTGAAGAAATATAAATATGTATAGTGTTAGACTTCATAAGCTTTTATTGCTGGAACAATATTCAAAATAAATTAGGATCAATAATTAAGTATGAATGGGAATTTACTATAATCTGGTAATTTATCTGTATATCTGATATTGATTCTTTCTGTCTATATAATTCACTTGTTCTCAATTAAGATTTGTCTCTAAGATACCAGGAAGGATCAACTATTTTTAAAGGTGAATGTCTTCATTGACTACAGATAGAAGGGGGTCTACATGATGAACTTAGGATGTTCATCATGTCATGAAAAAGTGTCAATATAATTTATTTTTCTTATAATAAAAGGTTATCTATCCATGTAATATATTATTTAATGTGATATCACAGTATTCTATGTATTTAGCTTCTTAGCATCTATAGCAGGAAATACTATCATCACTATTTTAGGAGAGGAGATAATAGAATTTTACACACACACATCTCATTATTTGTCTCTCATTTAGTATATGCAGAATTCAAATTGAAATTCAGTGGACAGTCTTTCTATCAGTCTACTGTTTCTACATGGTGCTGTGCACTTGCTCAAAAAAAAAAAGACTTAATCCCTCTTTTTTTCCACACTAAGATAGAAATCTTAATTCATCCCTTCCTGAAGATCTCTAAGACATTGGATAGTGAGGATAGATAGAGCAGTACTTATCATGGTCTAACATCTGGGATATTTGTTACAGGCAGTTGAGTATTATTTATATTTTAAATAAGAAAAAGTGTTGGTTTCCCCAACTCTTGTTAGAGTGTTAATTAAAGGAACTTTTCAAGTTATGCATTCAGAAAAAAGGACATTGATTTTGCCTTCATAATAATGAACTGATGAAAACTTTTCTCTTTGATTATACAAGGGAGACAACTTACTTGAACTATTTTTAAAGGCAATGCAGAGTTGTTCTTTGACAATTTCTGATATACTTTTTCTAAGATGATTAATTTTAGCAACTGGGAAAATGAATATTCAATTGAGAAAAATGGTTTGGTTTGTTGGTTTTGGGGGTTTTTTTTGTCATTTTGGATATCTTTAGAGACAGAAATGAATCAGCTGTGTTTCTATCCAGCCACTTAAATTTATGAAAAGACAAAGGGGCTTGTTTTATGTACTAAAAAGCATAGAGTAGAGGTTATGATCATAGGAGCTGATGTGCATTTTCTTATAAAAAGATCAGATGTTTTTCTCTTCTGTTTCTTCTGTTGTTTCTATATATTGTTACATTCTATGATTTCTGTATTTGATGGGTTCAGAGCAAAGGTAAGGACTGTTAATAACTGGGGAAAAGGTTTGAAGGCATGAAACTTACTCCTGTTGCCATTCGCAAAGTCATCACAGCTCTATTCCAGGTTGTTCCAACTGTAAACTGATAATAATTATAAGGACCCTTAAAAACTTCAGATGATGAACAGTCTGCCATGTGCTTACAAAAACTGCTTTGGAGATTTATTACATTTATAAACTTTATTGTGAACAGTTGTCACCTTATTTTCAGTCTAAATCTGTTTTCTCTTACAGGTTTAGTGTTTGTCTTTGCCTTGTACCCATCTATCTTTACAAATTGTCTTCTAAGTATTTCCTTGCTGATCACAAAGTTACTTTTAAATCTTGTCTTTTGTTAAATCACTGGCCTAAAATAGAGTGAAAATAAACCAAAAAATAGTCACATTTTTAATTGCAGTAACAGTTTCCCAAACGTAGATCCTGGCAAAAGGTAATAAAAATTAATAAAACATGTTAAGAAAAAAACACCTTAGTACAGAGTCACTGAGTATCCGTTATGCATTAGACACATTGATTTTGTGCTGTCACATTTTATTTAAAGAAAATGGCCACACAATTTTATCATGTAATGCTTATTTCTTCTGCGTGTCACACACACACACACACACACACTATTAAAAAATATAATATGAAGTGCTTTCCTTCTGTTTTCCCAAGAATCCACCAAGTCATGTAATTAGAATGTAATTGACTTAAGGTGAGGGTCTTGCAAGCAGGTCTGAATTGTGTCATCAAGACTCCACGGGCAGAGAACACTTAGCAAAACTGGAAGATATTGTAGGCTTTAATAAAAGTGACAAGGTTTTCAGGAACTGTACCATGTAATTACCCAAAGCAGGAGGTGATATCATGCATGTCAAATATGAAAATTATGATCTCAGAAGAGGTAGAAAGGTGTTTACATAGAAGAAAACAAGAGATAGGTAGATCTAAAAATATCAGATACATTTCATGCGCTGTCACAGCTGTTTTTACATGAAGCACAGGTATAACACATTACACAATATGGGCAAATCAGAATACTTCGTGAAGCAACATGACTCTACTTAATTACAATTTATTTTGGAGTTGTGATTACAAGTACAGAAATGACCTCAGACTTGACAGATCTCAGTCAATACTGTTACATGGGTTTTGTCCATATTTGAAGTGAAATGAACAAGGGCTCTGAAGGCATTCACAAGAGTTCAGAAAGTTTCAAACACTTCTATGGCATTTTGTAATGAAAAAGATAAAGAAATCATGCTTTATTTACTCTGCAGTTTTAGTTGAGAACTAGGATAAAGGAGAAAAGTGTAGATGGTTTTTCTCCAATTTTAAAGTATAATAAGATTTAAAATGGAATGTGTCATTCGCTCTAAAATGGGCATTCAGAGAATGATAAAGTTTAGAGTATAAACGACTGATAATTTTATATAACCACCTCAGCATCAAACAATTACTCTTGTTTACAGAGAGCTTGTTTTATAACCTTGGATGCGTGAACAGAGAGGTGAAAGCACAGATAGAAACATAAAGAATGTCTTCTATGGCTGGTATTTGTAAACAAACACTCTGTAAATTTAAAAAAAAAAAAAAAAAGTGTGGGAAAAGAAAATACAAGCTTAAGAAATCTACTAGCTTTTCTAGGATTATGCTATAATCAGAACAGAAATGAAAACCATTTTTAATTTTGTACTGTGATTATCAAACCAAAATACATTCACTTGGTCCAAATTAACACTCCTATATTCATTCATGATTATTTATCTATGCTGAAGCTGTGTTGAAAAGATTTACCAAGGAAAAGGAGACTTTACAAGGTAAGTAGATAAGCCATTTTGGACATTCAAGCTACTAAATTGATAAAGAATGTTTCTATGCATTATCCAAATCTGTTGACTCTATAGATAACTGAAAACTTTGAGATAATATGTTTTCCACAGTGATTTTTGGTATATTTAATTGCACTTACTTTGAAAAATCACAGGACACAAGAGTAGAATATTCCTACTTTAAAACTTCAGGGAGTGAAAATGAGGAAGATGTAACGTTTTTTCCTCTCAAATTCTTTATCTGCTGTTCTGGGCAAATGATATAGCACAGCTCCTTTTCCCATGATTGTACAGACACTAGACAGGAAGCCCAGACTACATTTTCCTTGTCATTTCTACTCCTTCATTCATACTTCTTCCTTACTTTCCTCAAATAATAGTAGTACATAGAAAATACTGTTTAGCATTTAATTTCTTTACATTTGCCATTTTAAGTCTCCTTTCTCCTGTTTCCTTAGTTACATGAAGAGTGGAGAGCAAATTTAACTATTCATATTAAAGCTTCTTTTATCACCTAGGGTTCATAACCTTAGTCTCATTTTCTGTGTTGATTTCTAAGGAAACATGAACTTAACAGAAACCCTGCTTCTGATCATTCTCACCAGGTTAAAGAACCATGTATAATAAAAACCAGGTAAACAAGGAAGTGATACAGACAAAAGATTCACTTCTCATTTCCAGTGAATAAAAAAGTATGTTTGTCCGAACTGCAAAAACCTCTATAGTTAATAAATATGTCTCATGATTTGTCAGAAATTTATAAGTTGCAGCAAAATCCTTATCCAGTATCATGTAATTAGGATGCACTTACTTTGTTTAACTAAGAAAACTTGAAGAATAAGTGCTGTCTAATACATGCTGAATATTGGGGTAATTTGAATTCTTGGGGGACAGGAAGAACACAGATTTATTTTGTTATCATCTAGTACATTAAAATCTCCTATTTTGTGTTAGTGCTATTCCATGAGGATTCAGAGTCTTTTCTTCAGTCAGAGTATCTTAGAATCATAGAAACATAGAATCATAGATTCATAGAATCGTCAGGGTTGGAAGCGACCTTAAAGATCATCTAGTTCCAACCCCCCTGACAAAGGCAGGGACACCTCCCACTAGAGCAGGGTGCTCAGAGCCCCATCCAGCCTGGTCTTAAAAACTTCCAGAGATGGAGCTTCCACCACCTCTCTGGACAACCTGTTCCAGTATCTCACCACCCTCATGGTGAAGAAATTCTTCCTAATGTGTAATCTGAATCGACCTATCTCTAGTTTTAATCCATTCCTTCTAGTCCTGTCACTGACCGGCAGCTTAAAAAGTCCCTCCCCAGCTTTCTTGTAGGCCCCCTTCAGATACTGGAAGGCCACAATAAGGTCTCCCTGGAGCCTTCTTTTTTCTAGACTGAACAACCCCAACTCTCTCAGTCTGTCCCCATAGGAGAAGTGCTTCTTTAGTTATGAACCTGCATATTACAAAAAAAAGACAGCAAATGGAAGTTAGAAATAGCAATTGAAAAAAATATAAAGAAAGTTGTAAAGACTAAATATCACAAGGCAGATGAAGTAATAACTCTAAGCATGATGTTATTGTGAAAAGACATTGATGTTTTTGAATTAAGAAACTTTGAGATAAAGGGGAAAAAAAATTACTCTGCCCCTGCATTTGCAATATTTTATTCTCAAAACCAGGAAAAGATCAAATAAAGGCAATAAATACTACAAAACTTCAGCGCAGCAGTATGTGGTATTTGGAGAGACAGCAGGATGAACTGTATTCTTCAGCCTTCTTACTCTAAAACCATAACAGATTTTAGCAGGGGAGTTATATATTCCTTCTGTGCAAAAACATCTTGAACAAGGAGGAGTTCTGCAGTCACTGGTTAATCATTAAGGAATGTAAAAGCTCTGGAAGGAAATGCAATCTATATCAATAGATAAAACAAATTGATGCACATCCTTTGGCCCTGAGGGCAAGGACCAGAACTAGGTGTTTGTCCACAGTTTGGCACACTCTCAAACAACTCTGAGGCTTATTAGTCCCAAGTTTCTCATCTGCATACCCTTTACATATTGTGGTAAATGGAGGTATGTGTCAATATTAGTTTTCAAAGTATTTTAAATTACATATCATCACTAAGCCATTGACTTTTGTGATCATGAAATAAATTCATTCAGGAATATGAGCTAGGTAATAATTAATATTCATATTTTGAATCAAATAAATGAGTTCACATATAGAATCTTTTGGTTTAAGTTGTTATCTGAAAGTCCCCTAAAAACAGCAGGAGTTGATAAAGTGTGTCTTCTACTCCAGTGAGCATGTTCCTGTTACCTCACACAGACCATGTACTATGTGTGTACTAAAACATACAATCATTATGTAAAACACATATTTAGAGTATGTGACTACTTTTCAAAACAGAAAATGAGACTAATTTTAACTTCACAAGTTCATCCTTGCAAAATGCTTGTTTGTTTCACTAGGGTAGAGCTCCATGAGAAGAAGGATGAAAAAAAGAATCCTACAAATGCTTTTTGTAACTTAATCTCTCAGGATTAGGTGTTCATAGAGTAGGATTTGCAGATTTACTCTTGGTTAAGATCACTACATTCTCATCTAAATCAATTCTGTTGCCATCATTAATTTCAGGGGAAACCAGGACAGACTAATCTCAAAGACTTTCAGAACTCCTAATCCTGAAGTCAGTATTTGATTTTTATTCAAGTTCCTGCTTGCTTGACTTCTTCTACCTTGATAAAGGTAGCAAATCCTTGCTATCCTGGAACAAATCTATCTTTGGAGGCAGGAAGTTTTATTGTTTGGCTTTTGCTGAAGACCTTAAATTTAACACCTGAAGACATGCTGAAGGCATTCTAATCAACATTTGAAATTATCTCATTGTAGAAAAGATTTAGTTTCATTTAACATATTTATTTAACTTTTTTAAAAAAAAAAAACTCTCTTCAGGGTTGGACTATTGAGGCAATGGATTATGAAGCAGACGTATCTTAAATCAAATTTTATTTGAAAAAAAACATCAAGAGAGTAATCTACATCTTCCTACACCCCTTACAAATGCTGCTTTGTTGCTTAGATTGAAAACTGGAAGCTGTCTGCCAAAACAAAAGCTGTCCTACCACTACACAAAATAAATTATTCTTTCTTTAGTCCTCACATCTTGTGGGAATTTCCCTTGGTCCCTTGTTTGAAACCTCACGTTGTGAGACTCCTTCATATGCCAAAGCACAGTGTGATCTGTATGCCACAACCTGCTTCCCTAATCACTTTGGCCATAGCCTCCTGACATTTTTACTCATGTTCTACATTAAGACATGCAGTCATCTCTTTCACTGGCCCCAAAGGACAGCCAGTGTACACTTTGCATGAGGGAGAAAACCTTTCTTCTAAACTCGTGTAGTAATTTCCTCTAACATTTCAAGCAGTCCTTTGATCCTGTGACACACAATTACTTGCCTTTCCTTTACAATGGTTTCTTACCTGCTGGAGATCATCCAATGTGCTGTGACTTTCCCAGATCTAAGTGTAAATACTTCACACTGTTAACATTGACTGCTGCAGCAACACTTTTCTACCTCAGTATCCTTTTGAATGCTAATTAGGATATCACTATCCTGATTTCAGATGTTAAACTAGAAGCAATTTATTAAACTCTCTCTTCTTGGTCACATAAAGTTATATCTATTTTTTCATACCATTCAGTTTATCAATAATCCAAATCAATAACAAATATGATTTCTTTACATATCTTGTCCATCTGATCCACATATACTCAGTGATGTTAATTTTGAAGATTCTGAGCATTTTAATCCTGAGGCAGAACACTTTATTTGCTATTCAAGATTCAATAGATACATAGAAAACACAGGATAAGATGCAAAGCTTCTGCTTTGTATTGGTACTTTAGCAAAAACTCTTAAGTCCACCACCTTAACATGATACTACAACCTGTTCACGGACTTAGGTAGTTTCAGGAGAAAAGTGACCAAGCTCTCAGTGAACCTATGGGGAAATTTCTCTTGCTTCTCTGGAAAAAGTCCACTGCAGATGTAGCTAAGGGCATTTTAGGGCTTAAACATACATGTTCCATCCACGTGCTTCAGGTTATACTTTGCAAAATACAAATAATGCAATTTCTATATATTTGGAATAACAAGATCCATTACTGGACCCAAATTATTAGCAGTTGAAAATCATATAGAGGACTTGATTTCTAAGTAGATCTTAGATTTTATTCTTCTATTTTAAAAAAAATATTTTGGTTTTACTTATTTTTAAAGTCTGAAAGATAATGTAGTGGATTGGAGGGAACAACAAAAAGAGATCATGTGACTTTTCACCACACATAGCAGATCTGGAGAAAAAAATAATCAGTTGCTTAAAAAATTATTGTTTTCTACGTCAGTAAGCAAGACTTTTCCACATTACAAAAAGATTTTAGGTGCATTATACTAACAGAGAACAACTTTAACCTGTTGAATACCCAGTTGTAAGCTCTCAAGCCTTAACTGCAGGTGAACTGTTGGACCTGAAGCAGGGTTTAAGGGTTAGCATTTGTATCAAAGTCTCAGGAATTCTGAAATTCTATTTCTGCCATTTATATGTTGTATGAACATGGATGTGCTGTTTTAACTTCCTCTATCTCAGTTCCCTATACACACCCCATGATAAATGCAAAGACATCTGCATGGACATATTCAATATCACAATGTTCCCCTATTTGAGTTTGACCATCTTTAACAAACAGCAATGTGAATACTAAATGGCATACTCTTAATTGGATCCAGGTGAGGATGAGATGTTTGGGAAGAATTAGAAAGATTTGTTCCAATCTGTTTTTCTGTCTAAATCTTATCCTTAAGTCAGCAATAAAAAGAAAAAAAGCCTTTTTGACTAAACGAAAGTTAGGATTTTTCCTTTATGAAACCGGAATATGACTGTTTAAGGTTGACTCCCTTAATAAACTCTATAGCAAAGGTGATAGTAATTGTATATGAATCTATTTTTCCTTGAAGTGATACTTAAGCACCTCTCTTTGCCAGACAGATGTTTACCAACTTTTTCTGATAGTCATTTCTTATGTTTACATAATTCTATATACCTGATATGTATATATATATATATATATAATATATATACCTGTGCCTGTGTGTCCCTGTGTTAGATAAAATACAATAAAAAAAGGGGTTTGGGGAGGATGGCAGTCGACACAAAGGATAACTGCCATTCTATAAACTTATACTTCTGAAAAGTTATTGGTTTTATTTCAAGGCTAAAGAAAGGCTGGTGCAGTCCTTTGTTCTACACATCAGTTGTTCTAAAGAAAAGATAGTTACGTGTCCCTACAAATTTCTTTTATACTTTAAACAGTAGGCAGATGGGAAAGAAAGTGAAAGTCATGTTAGTGCTCACTACTACAAGAGAACAAATCCTAAATAAAACTACCCTGAATCTGTGAACATTTAAATCACTGAAACATGTGTGGAGTTTCATTGATGTTGATGGTATTATTCCTTTGCTGAACTTAAGCACATGCTTAAAGGATTTGCTTGGCTGGGGCCTGTGAGCAGAAGCTGACCTTTATTTTTTTTCAAGTTAAATGTGCACAGACATATGTAAGAAGCATGTAATGTAAACCAGTGCACCCAATACAGGCTTGCAATAATACAGAGAAACTCAATTGCATCAACTTTCTGTCTTTTGGATGTATCTTTCAGTCTTTGATGTATTGAGAATCTCAAAACTTTAAGGGAAATTACATCTCACTAGATTGCAATTTCCATAGTCAGAAGTTTCATATGTGTCAATCTTTCGCAAAAACTTATAAAGACTAAGATAGATTTAACTTACACACGTTAATGTGTCCTCTAAATAGTTAGTGTTTCTGAAAGATGCAATCATGTTTCTTTGGTGCCATTTAGTATAATTAAACAAATCAATCAGTAGTTTTCTCCTTCAATTTTTTATTAGCTTTTTGAAACAAAGGCTGCTTGTGTCTGCTCTATTGTGTCCAGGGAAAATGGCAAGAGTGTCAGAATATATAACCTAAGATCATAAACTGTCTAACTACAAAGTGCAGAAATATTTTATTAACAACCTTTCTGGGCACAGTCTGGAAATTAAATGTTCCCCACAAGAATGGGTGTATAGCTGTTGTGAATCAACCAAAACATAAACATACTGATGATATCGTTGTTCGAATGCACGTTACAAGTCCCCTTGCTAAAGACATAACTGAGCTGTGTTGTTGCAAAGCGAGAAACAGTGACAAAGGGAGTTGAAAAAGGTAACTTCATATTAAAGTGGGGCAAAAGAAGTAAACATTTTCTACATCTCCTGTACAGAAGAGACACAAGGCTACATTTTTTTGATTATCAAGTTCCTCTTTTCACTACAGATCTTTCCAGCGTTCTACTTTACAGCTAAACTCCCTGAGACCTGATGTGGAATTTAGTAAGCTTTAGATAACATAATCTCCATCTAATGGGAATTTCTGAAGCCAGTCACTAAGTGTATGAATTATTATAAGAGAAGAAAATCAAATTTAATATCAAAGAACTAACTTTAGAAGTTCAAGCAGCGGACAATATTAATTTTCCATCGACAGAATTGTTTAATAAGAATCTATCAGCAGTACAGGAAACACAAGGTACTCTGGTAATAAGTGAATCATGATGGCTTATTTCCTTTTAATTCTATGATCCCAGCTGGAACAAGGTGTGATTGGAGAATGGTTTAATTGTTCGTAGCCATCTGTCTTTAGATTCAATTGAAAAATAATATCCTGGGCATAAATGGCCTACAGAATTTTTGACATTTTTATATCTTTCACAATCAAGGCATTGTCAGAAACTCAGGTAGTGGAGCTCTGAAAAACTTATGGATATATTTAAAGTAGAAGAGAATAAAACCCTGGTAATATATCAATACGCACAGCTGGAAAGCAGATGTTCAATTGAGTACACTCAGTTCTTAGAAAAAGCTATTAAAGTTACTTACTCAAATGAGAAATTTCTATAATTTATTGTACTTGCATTTTTGATTTCCCCCTTTTCCTTCATTTTAAGCAGACTATAGGACTTTTTTTCATATTGTTGAAGTCAATTACCTTAAAAGACTGACTTAGTGCAGTATACTACATGATTGCTAAAGAATGCCCAAGGCTACTGTCAATCAAATTAGCCAATGACTTATGAGTTGTTTACTGTACTGTGAAATGAAGTGATAAATGTGTGACAGCTAGTAAAATGTGACATTTAGTATTGAATATACCCCCTTGAAATAGGTTTTGCATCAGCTTTATTCATTTCTTAACAGACTGACATATATTTTTAACTGAGATATGATCATCAAAGGAAACATATAATATTAGGCTTTATAAGGTATTGGTAATCAGAAAGCTCAAGGCTTGAATGGTATGTGTGGTCAGGTAGCTGAAGTGGTATGCCACTAAGCAGTCACATTTTCCATCCGTGTCATAAACAGTAGCAAAAAGAAAATTTTTTTTCTCTTGAGTGGTCTCCTTCCTCTGATTCAAAACAATAATTTCCAGAGAGAATCTCTGTTTCAAATCATTCAAGAAATGGTGGTCCAAAACATGGAAAAGACTGAGGGTTTTTTATCTTACTAGTTGTTGTTTTTTTACTAAGATTGAAATTAATATCAGAATGGGATATCATCACTTGATGTAACATATTAAGAATAAGCTTGTATTGCATGATTTCCTAGACAATAACTTACCAAAGTAGTCCTCTGAGGTCACGCTAAAGTGAAACTCTAGACTTCTGGATCTGTGAAAGATTAATTAGTAGTTTGAGAAAGCAAAGGAAGGCCTCTACAAGAATTCCCCAGAGCCTTCTCTTCTTCAGGCTGAACAACCCCAGTTCTCTCAGCCTGTCCTCATAGGAGAGGTGCTCCAGCCCTCTGATCATCCTCGTGGCCCTTCTCTGGACCCATTCCAACAGATCCATGTCATTCTTATGCTGGGGGCTCCAGAGTCGTGCCAGATGGGGTCTTACAAGAGCAGAGTGGCAGAATCACCTATTTTGACCTGCTGGCCACACTTCTGATGCAGTCTGTGATATGGTTGGGACTTTCTGGGCTGCACTTGCACATTGTTGGCTCATGTTGAGTTTTCTGTCGATCAGCATGCCAAAGTCTTTCTCCTCGGGACTTCTCTGAATTCATACTCTGCTCAGCCTTTATTTTTGCTTGGGATTGCCTCTACCTAGGTTTAGGACCTTGCACTTGGCCTTGTTGAACTTCATGAGGTTTGTGCAGGCCCACCTCTCAAGTATGTCCAAGTCCCTCTGGATGGCATCCCTCCCTCCCCAGCGTGGTGTCATCTGTAAACTTGCTGAGGGTGCACTTGATCCCACTGTCCATGCCACTGGCACTGGTCCCAGTACTGATCTCTGAGGAATACCACCCATTACTGGTATCCACATGGATATCAAACCGTTGATTGCAACTCTTTGAGTGCAACTACCCAGCCAATTCCTTATCCACTGAGTTGTCCATCCATCAAATCCACATCTCTTCAGTTGAGAGACCATGATGTCATGTGCCACAGTGTCGAAGGCTTTACACAAATCCAAGTAGATGATGTCGGTTGCTCTTCCCTTTTCCACTGATGCTGTTACTCCTTCGTAAAAGGCCACCAGATTTGTCAGGCATTATATGTCCTTGGTGAAACCATGTTGGTTGCCATCAATCAACTCCTCATTTTCCATGTGCCATAACAGAACTTTCAGGTGGCTCTGCTCCATGATCTTGCCAGGCAGAGTGCAGTTGTCCAGGTCTTCCTTTTTTCCCTTTTTGAAAATAGGAGTGATGTTTCCCCTTTTTTAGTCAGTGGGAAATTCACCAGAGTGCCATGACTTCTCAAATATGATGGAAAGCAGCTTAACAACTTGGTCTGCCATTTCCCTCAGGACCTGTGGATATGTCTTGTCAGGTCTCATGGACTTGTACAACTTCACATTCTTTAGATGTTCTCAAACCTGATCTTCACTTAAGTGGGAAGATCTTTCTTCTCCTAGTCCCTGAATTTGGCTTCAGCAACTTGGGCAGTGTGGCTAAAGCCCTTTCCAGAAAATAGAGGCAAAGTAGTCATTGAGTACCTCAGCCTTCTCCATGTCCCTCATGACCAGTTCTCCTCCTTCCTTCCAGAGACAGCCCACATCTTCCCTAGTCTTTCTTTGATTATTGACATACCTGTTGAAGGTTTTCTTGTTGCTCTTGATGTCCCTGGTCAAATTTAATTCTATCTGGGCTTTTGCTTTCCTAACTTAATCCCTGGCTTCTTAGACAATTTCTTTGTAGTCCTCCTAGTCTACCTGTACTTTCTTCCACTCTCTGTAGATTCTTTTTTTAACTTTAAGTTTGTCCAGGAGCTCCTTGTTCATGCATACAGGTCTCCTGACATTCTTGCCTGCCTTCCTCTTTTTTGGGACATATTGCTCCTGGGCTTGGAGGAAGTGGTCCTTGAATACTGATCAGCTTTCTTGGGCCCCTGTCCCCTTCAGGGCTTCATCACATGGTACTCTGACAAGTAAATCCCTGAAGAGGTCAAAGTCTGCTCTCATGAAGTCCAGGGTGGTAAGCTTGCTGTGCACCCTCCCTGTTGCCCTGAGGATCATTAATTCCACCATTTCATGGTCACTGCAGCCAAGGCTGCCCTAGAGCTTCATGTTAGCCAACAGTGGTGAGCACAAGGTCTGGCATAGCACCTCTTCTTCTTGATTACCACCTGGAGAAGGATGTTGACACTGATGCATTCTAGGAACCTTCTGGATTGCTGGTGCCCTGCTGTACCATCTTTACAACAGATGTCTGGGTGATTGAAATCCCCCATGAGCACCAGGGCCTGCAAATGTGAAGCCACTCCAATCTATCTATAGAGGGCCTCATCCACTCATTCCTTCTGGTCAGGTGGCCTGTAGCAGACACCCACTGTGATATCGCCTTCCCCTGCTTTTCCTTTAATCCTGACACATAAACTCCCCGTCAGCTCCTCATCTGACTCCAGGCCAAGCTCCATGGACTCCAGCTGGTCGTTGACATAGAGGACAACAGCCCCTCCTCTTCTCCCTTACCTGTCTTTCCTAAAGAGTTTGTACGCATCTATTGCTACATACCAGTCATAGGAAACATCCCACCACATCTCTTAGCAAGGCGCATGCAGGGACACCCAGAAAGGCAACTCATAGATTTTCATGTACAACAAGACTACAGAAGCCACCTTTACCTCATAGGTCTTTGTGTGCAAACAAACTACAAAAGCAGAGCCAATGTCTCCAGCGGCACCCTGTTGGTGAAGATGATGTTTGGCATCCAGCAAAGTGACTCAGACAACTTCCTGAGCAGCCATCTTCACCCCAAGCAACACATGGCTAGAGAGCTACACTGTGGCAGAGGTGAAGTTCTTCAGGACAAGTTAAATGGCCAGGCAGGCTCCGCATGGCAGCTTTCACCTCACATGCCTGCACCTCTGCACCCACATCCTTCTGGGTACAGACTTTTCTGCATATACTTTGAAGACACTTATCATGCACCTCCTGACCACCATTCCCATATTGAAACCTTAGTTCCCCTTAGAAAGGAGTCACCTACAACATAACCCTTCCTTTCATCCTTATGGAGGTGGTCATCATACAGGGGAGTAGGCCTTTCTGAGGCTGGAGACACCTCTGGTGTGTATGCACCATCATTCACATCCTCCCTTGACTGGCCTTCCAGATCTAGAGCCTTATACCTGTTGTACAGAGGAACCTGACACAGTGAGATGGGCAAGAAGGACTTTCACCTGCCACCCTGAGTGGGGACTTGCCTCCATTCACTGCTTTCTTACAGGCTGCTGCCTTCAGCCTGGTTGGGGAGGATACAGGTCACCTTGATATTGGATATTTTCTGGTGGGTGCTCCTGTTTCTGTCTCAGGGAGGGCAGAGCTCGTCCCCACCAGTCTATCTCTGGCTCATGCTCCCTGATGCTCCTTGACCTTTCTACATGCCCTGGCAGCACTGCCACCAGGCTGAGCAGATCTTCCATCTGCTCACACTGCACACAACTCTTCTCACCCTGCCACCAGTTAGAAGGGAAAGGCCAAGGACTACCATGGCTCCACATGTGGAATTTATTTCTAAAAAAAGTAAGGCTAAGAAAGAAGGAGCTGGTAGCACTCCTGGATTTCCCTCACTGGGAAAAAGGGTCAGTATGCAGCCCATACAAACAACTCCACCTGGCACACAGAAGCATTCCTTGGCCAAGCAATTTAGAGGCAGCACTGAAATCAATAGTTAAACTCATGTTGCTTCTGCCTAGCGTGCTAGTATTTTACCTAACATGTCTGAAACTAGAGAACACAAGTGACTCCCTGCAGCAACAGTTTGTGACCTGGTAGGACTGATGACAAAAGCACCAGGGGAGCATTCCTATTGCAAAGGACACAACAGAGCATCCGTTTTTCCAGTTTCATGACCGCTCACATATGGCTGAGCTGTACTGCTCTGCTTTGTATTTTGACATATTTTGACACACTTCAAAAAATGTGCATAAGTTCAACATCCAGGCATTCCAGACAAAGACAGCTTTAGCAGCTCAGCGAGCTGCTTGCTTTTCAGCCTGTTCCTCACACCACCTGCAGACAGCACAGCAGAGATTCAGTACTCTGGGAAACATTTGTTATGACATTGCCTTGCTGTTGTAGGTTGCACTCTCAGCAACCATCATGGTTAGCAGTTTCCAAATGTAATCAGATTGTATTCTTCCTTTGGATTTTCAGTGTGAATTTTGTTACCTCTTAAAAAATTCACTTTCTGTCCTGTGTCCATGCAAACTTTGAACACATTCTTTTCACTTCTTTGGCCATGACTCCTGTGGAGCTCTCGCATTGGTAATTAATACCTTCTATGATACTGTAAAAAATCTTTAATTGCACGCTTCACCTGAGCTCAGGAGCATGTGCCAAGTTACTTCTGTTTCACTCATAATTTGTTAGCAATATTTTCATGCTTGCTTAACCTTTTATACTGAAGTTCTGATGCCAGTGGAATACTTCGCCTCACCCTGTTGCAATGCAGCTTACAACTACCTGCTTGGGGTCTGCTGTAGATAGCAATGCTCTCATCTGACACCTCTCCTCAGGGTAAAATGGTAAACTGTGGCTCCCTGGAGGTAGAAATACTACTGGTCCACTAAGTATATTACTGTTCTTGAATACTTCTACTAAATTTCCCCATCTTATTGCACTAGAACTCACTGCTCCTTTACAAACATGTTCTGCTGCTTGTTCTTTTGTATTCTTTTTATGTTTTACTAGTGTTATGTTCATAATGTCACTTTCAAACACACAATCACACATATATTCATCCATTTTCTAAATGTTGAATAACATGAAGGAAAGTATCACCAAGAGACCATTATCAGCCTACTTCATTTCTCAAAATAAATGTAAACCTGGCCTTTTCATGGTAAGTTTCCTAGTATGGTAACCAGTTAAGGTGAACATGAATTTATTTAAGTGCTTGCAAACGAAGAAGAGTCGTGAAAACGAGAATGAGATGTGTAGCTATCATGTAGTCTATGCATGGCAATGCTTATATAAATGACTGCCCAGATGGCTGTGCAAAGGCATGTTATTTATTCCCCCTTTTTAGCAGAGTAAGAGACAGCAAAAGGAGAGTAGCAGACAGCAAAACCATACACAGAAATTTCATGTGGAACTGTAATAAATTTAGCAGAACATAACAAATAAAGGTAATGACTGGAATGTGTAATCTGCTGTTTGCAACCATAGTTACCACGTTTGCAGATGCAACTAAAAGAGTATATGGCAGGAAAAAAATAGCCACCTAAATATGTATACTTTTCTAAGGACTGTGAAAAGGATTCTCAGAATATTTTTAAATAGCAGGCTAACACAGTGATAAAAATCTGAACAAAAGAACATTTAGAAAAGGTGAATCTTACTTTAATATCTTCTCTGAAACTGTTGGTATGGTGATGACGTGGTATATTTTTTCCTATTTAAGCAAAATTTTTTGTACACTGATGGAACTGTTAGCCAAGTATATACCAAACCATGTGCTAATTAGTATATTATCTTCTCTAGTGTACCATCTAATTTGTTTTTTTTTTTCAACCCTATTATCACTTACAAAGACACTAGTGAAATGGTTCTGTCTTCTCTGCAAAGAGACTCCTTCTGCTGTGTCTGATAGTTTGTATTATAAATCATTTTCACCCATAACCCAAGCATGAATTTTAAGGCCGTCACTAAGCTTTCATTTATATTCACTGGATAGAAATCTCCACCTGCTAACAGTTTAGGATACAATTTATCTGGTCAAATATACATTTCTTAAGGTGAGATGAGTTGCATACTAAATCAAGAATGTCAGTTTGCTTTCAATTGCCTATATCAAAATACATTATCACCCAAGCTTTGATTTAGATACCTCTATTGTAAATAGCTAACATGAAGTGAGATTTACGTAACTAATTTCCAGATGGATGAAGTTAGATAAAAAGAATTACATCTGGTGTATTATCCA
This sequence comes from Actenoides hombroni, assembly GCA_024336885.1. Lineage (NCBI taxonomy): Eukaryota > Metazoa > Chordata > Aves > Coraciiformes > Alcedinidae > Actenoides > Actenoides hombroni. Next base: position 401,677 of record WUAM01000294.1, read on the forward strand.
TTTAGTTGGATGAACCTGGTAAAAAAGCTTCCCATTTTCACATCTTAATCAATTATCTGTGATCAATTTTCTGAGTTCTTATTTCTGCTGCTCTTCTGGAAGGTGAGCAAACAAATACTACAATCATTCAAAATCAAGACTGTGTGACTTGTAGTCCTTCCAGAAATATTTACACAAGCAAGTGTTAATGCTGTCTCCAGATGCATGAGTCCTTCCACAAAATTATTGTCATTATTTTTTTTTATTTTTAGTGAAGCATTTAATGAAACAAGACTCCTAAAAAGACTTGTACATATCCTTTTTCTTGCTAGAAACATAATCAGCAGTGCAAAGTTTCTTGCTGTGAAGTCTACACAATAATGTTTTCTGCAGCTCCTATTTCCGCATGAAGAAAGTATACAATAAGCAGTACACCCTCAAAATGTGCAAGATAAAATAAAACATAAATTGTTAGGTAATATGATAGAGAATTTTTTATTGACCTGTATTACTTTGACTTCAAAGATCATTACCCAGTACAACAGTCTTTGTTAAATGAGTTTAGAGATCTACTTAGACATAATTTAAATACCATTTAAAACTCCATTAAGTATGTTTATTGCCAAAATTTAAGTAATATTCTCTTAGTTCTTCACTGCTTTAAAAAAAATGACAAATGCACAAATGCCTGGCAAAGCTAATTAACCCTCTGGTTGTCAGTCTCCTAAGGCAAAAGTTTGACACCAGCATCATCCATTGCCCACTGACATTATATACTAGTAAGTCTCCACTGTGAATGGCCACAAAACAAATTAAGAGAAGTAAAATGGATCATTCTCTGCTGTGTATGTTGGTGTTTGCAGACCCAAAAAACATGAAGAAATCACAGGAATTTTTATGACATCTGTCACATCTAAATAAAAGCTGAAATTTCTCAGGCAAAATATCATCATCACAAGGAAAATAAACATTTTATGTCATACTTAGCCTCATCAAATAATAGGAGTTTTAGAATTTTTTATAGTAAAGAGTTGTTCAAGACAAATTTTTGAACCAATTGTTTCACAACATTGTTCACAGCTCAGGATGACATGAGACACAGGAATTGTTCACAACTCTTCAGGAAATCAGAGAAATCTTAACTTATTTCAGGAACAGAAACAGGTTTGTTTGGATTTTTTTTTAAAGTAAGAAAACCCATCACACCAAAAATAGGAGTCTGGGAAACTGAAAAACAAACAAACCCATCCTTGGAAGTTTTTAAGACCAGTCTGGATGGGGCTCTGAGCAACCTGATCTAGTGGAAGGTGTCCCTGCTATTGTCAGGGGGGTTGGAACTAGATGATCTTTAAGGTTCCTTCCAACCCTGACAATTCTATGATTCCATGAAAAAACACACCCCCAAAAACTAAACAAAACCAATCTATCCTCTCTACTTGCATTTAACTTGATACACAAGTCAGGAATGGTCCAAGCTTTGTGGTTTCAGTCCCCTTCAGATAAGCCTTACAGTTCATGACTACTTACATCTTCAAGTACAAGGAAAGATGCAAATAAATGGGTTGCTAAAATATCTGAATAAACAACATATAAAAAAGTAAAATAATCAGCAGTATGCAATCATTTTGGAGCGTCTTCCAATAATATATCATTGCTTACAATATACTCCTGGCAAATTTCCATCCAAACTGATTTTTCCAGGAAAAAAGTGTTGAAGTGTCTTTCCTGCTTTTCAAATGGCTCATTATTTGTCAAGCTTACTAGTTTTCTATATATTAAAATAATAGAATTATTCTTTAATCTAAACACTGATAAATATATTATTCTACACCCTATATTTTCTGTCAAGATAAGCTGATTTACTGAAAATTCAAGAACTGATTATTTAGTTATTTTGTATAATTTGGCATATTTCTACCAGAAAACAGGTTATATATGATCCATATACATGTTTGCCTGAGAAAAGAATTACTTTAAAAGGACTTTTTAATTTAAAAATTTTAATAATAAGCTTTTGTTTCCAAAATATTATCTTTCTGTCTAGAACAGAGTGAAAGTATATTTCAAATGATTAAAAAGTTTCTGTCTAAAAAGTACTAAGGAATAAGAAGTTCTAGTCAACAGATCAGAAATTCTCCTAACTTTCTATCTAAAATAAGGTAAAATGCATTTTCTAGAAAAATCTATATCCCTCATGAGGTTTGAATTTTTGGTTCAGCTAGTTATAAAATCAGTGAAAAGTGGGAAAAAGTGGATATTTTCCCTATAAAATAATTTTATTATTTCAAGTGCAATCACATTCTGTGAATAAATGAAAATATTTGCAGAAAGCTGCTGCAGCTCTAAGTAATTTCTATCTCTTTCACTCTTTCCCTGCATTTGTATATACATATGTGTATGTAGGTAATGTACGGTGGGGCAAAAACATCTTTTTGTTTTCAGGCAATATAACTAATTTTTTTTCTGATCAGTAGTTCTTATTAATTAGAACTCTTTAAGGTCTATATTACTTATGTTATGAAGTGTATATTCTGCATATGACTCTATGTGCTTAGAGACTACATACATACATATCAAGCCCAGCAAAGTTAGATCATTTGTGAAATAGCTCCTGATAGTGTGTAAAAAAAAATAAATATTAAATTCCCATCCATTCTACCATGTTTGCATAGTTTGTCATTAACTGCACTTTCAATAGTCTTGACCTTCCCCTTGTTTTTTTAAGGAATTCCACAGATTAATGTCACCAAATAAAAATACCCTTTCAATCAAAGGATAACAGATAACATGCATATCTATAAATGTCTGGCACATATGACTACCTGAATTTTTTTTTTTAAATAAATGCCTTACTGCAAAGACAATAGTGTTGGCTGCATTAATCACTGGGAAATGCTCCTGCTCTATGTACCATCTCTCAGCTGGACAGTTACAGCTGCAGCAAGAAGCTCGCCTTCTGCCTGTGTCAGCTCCAAAACCTCCTCACCCTGGCATGAAACATAAATCAGATATTGAATTGAGAAGACCTTTTGGACTCCATTCTAGTCATTTATAGTTATACTAGACTGACTTATACCATGTGCCCTTTATGTGGCCCATGGGATGATTTCTCTGCCAAGAATTCTACCTTTCAGACCAATAAAACGTATGACAGTATAGCAGCCTGGACTGAAAAGAAGGATTTCATTATTATTTTATTTTATTAAGCAGTTTATCACAGCATACTAAGATATTTATTCTTCTGCTTATGGATACACAGTCCACTTTAGTTAAAATGTTTGTCTATAGATGTTATATATGCTAATATAGATGTGATTTCACATATTTTCCTAGAAATCAGAAGCTCAAGGTCAGTAGTCACAGTATGAGACAGAGCATAAATATATTCTTGAAGGAATATAGTCAAGATGTATATGTATACTGAAAAATGAGTGAAAATGTTATTGAAAATTACTCCAATATAAATGAAAAAACTACATTTCTCAGATACAGACGTTTTCAACTCCCTGTAAAACTGATTAAAAATTCCTGACCTAGGAGGAAAAAAGTAGAAATAGGATATTTTTCTTAGTTGACTTCTTGCCACAAAATTTTAAAGGTAACATTTGGGCAATATTGTGATATGCTGAGGTATTATGTTAATAGAAGCCAGATGGACTGAATTAATTGATAGATAAATAGATAGGATGTGTTTGACCAAGTAATATTAATGCACAATAAACTTAAAGAATAGAAGAGATTAAAACCAGATCCAAGGGAAGCTGATGAGAAGATTCCCATTAACTTTAAGGAGATTAACTCTACCAGACACCTATTAACTACATTGTGTTAAATATGAAATTCCCTATCTGCTACATTAAAAGATGGAATAACTACTTGGTATTTTTGAAAACAGAAAAAAATATTAAGACTTTCCTAAAGTAGTAGCATACTAGATCATGGTACAAAATTTAGTCATTAACTTCAACAGGAGCTAAAATGAGTCCATAATAAATCTCTGTCACGCAGAAAGGTTTTTAAAAAAGTAAAATAACAGAAAGCAAAATAAATATATCTGAAACTGTGAAAATTTTAATATATTTACCTGAATCTGTTACCTATATATAACTAAAGCACCAAAACTCTTGCATGCTGTTGATTAAGTTATCAGAAAAATGTTATCAGGAGGGTTGGGTTCAGTTTTTTGTTGTCTGGGGCGAGGTTTGTTTCCTACCAGCATGAATGTTGTACCATTTTAAACAGGTAGCTTTTCATTAATTACAGTATTTAATAGTCCCTTCATCTTCCTCCAATCCTCCCTCCCTCTCTTGCTTCCTTCCTTCGTTCCTTCCTGTATTAAGTTTGCTTCCATCATTTTACTGGGTCTGGTTGGAATGGAGTTACCTTTCTTCATAGCAGTCCATTGGGGGTTCCTCTGGGATGGTGTTGTGTTTTGGATGTGTGGCTAAAACAGAGTCAATAACACAACAGTATTTTGTCTGTCACAGAAACACAGAATGGCTGAGGTTAGAAGGGATCTCTGGAGGTCATCTGGTCCAACTCCCTGCTCAAGCAGGCCCACCTACAGCCAGGTGCTTAGGATCATGTCCAGACAGCTTCTGAATATCTGCAACCTGTGACAGGACTTCACCACTCTCAAGTAAAAAAGTGTTTCATTGTTCAGAGGGAACCTCCTGTATTCCAGTTTGTGCCCTTTGCCTCTTGCCCTGTCAGCGGGAACCACTGGAAAGAGCCTGTCCCTGGTCTCTTTGTCCTCTCTGTTCAGTTATTTCTCTACATTGATAAAATCCCCCTGAACCTTCTCTTCTCCAGTCTAAACACTTACATCTCTCACAGCATTTCCTCATAGAAGAGATCCTACAGTCACTTAATCATCATAGTGATCTTTTGATGGACTCTCTCCAGTATGTCCATGCCTCTCTTGTATTGGGGAGCACAGAACTGGACACAGTGCTCCAGGTGTGGCCTTACAAGTAGTAAGCTGAGTAGGTCCTGTTTCTGAGTTAAGGCTTTCTGGTTTTCTCACTCTGTCCCCTCATCAAATAGGCTGGGAGTGGGAGAAAATTTGGGAGGAGACACACAGGACAGATAATCCAAATTGTCCAAAGGGCTATTCCATATCATCTGAGATCATCTTCAGCAATAAAAACTGAGGTGGAAGGTCCAACAAGACTGATCTGTTGGAAAGCAGCACGGGGAAAAGGGACCTGGGGATTCTGGTGGACAGCAGCATGACCATGAGTCAGCAATGTGCCCTTGTGGCCAAGAAGGTCAATGGCATCCAGAGGTATATTAGAAGTCATGTACTTAGCAGGTCGAGAGAGGTTATCTTCCCCCTCTACTCTGCCCTGGTGAGGCTACATCTGGAATATTGTGTCCAGTTCTGGACACCTCAGCTCAAGAAGGCCTTGAAAACTGTTCAAAAGAGTCTAGTGCAGAGCCACAGAGATGATTAAGGGAGTGAAAACCTCCCTTATGAGGAAAGGCTGAGGGAGATGGGTCTCTTTAGCTTGGAGAAGAGGAGACTGAGGGGTGACCTCATTAATGTTTATAAATACGTTAAGGATGAGTGTCAGGGGGATGGAGTCAATCTCTTCTCAGTGATGTCCAATGACAGGACAAGGGGCAATGGGTGAATAGTGGAACACAGGAGGTTCCACATAAATGTAAAGAAAAACTTTTTCATGGTGAGGGTAACAGAACACTGGAACAGGCTGCCCAGTGAGGTTGTGGAGTCTCCTTCTCTGGAGACATTCAAAACCCACCTGGATGTGTTCCTGTGTGACTTAATCTAGGTGATCCTTCTTTGGCAGGAGGATTACACTAGTTGACCTTTCGAGGTCCCTTCCAACCCTTAACATTCCGTGATTCTTCTGTGATTCTGTGATTCTGTGAAGTGGGAAATGTCTTCCAAGGTAGCAGCTGCTATGAGACTGACTGGGCACCAGTCTGCTGTGGGAGGTTGTGAGTGATTGTCTCTGCATCATTTATTATTTTTTTTTAATCTCTTTGCTTCCCTTACTAAACTGTCTTTATCTCAAACCATGAGTTTTCTCACTTTTGCTTTTCTGATTCTCCCACCTGTCCCACTGGAGCTGAGAAGTGAGTGAGCAGCTGTGTGGGTACTTAGCTGCTGGCCAGGGTCAGTCCAGTACAATTGCTGAAGGATAGAATAGAAAGAAAAGTCTTCTATTTTCAAAATGAATCATCTCAGTATTAGACATTGTGTAATCCAGTTTATCACGACCTATTTGTACAACCCATACGAAAGTGTTAATTTTAACATGCATGCAGTCTTGCATCTGATCTCTGGATGTGCAGAATATTTTAAGATCTATGAAACTGGTCACTTAAATACCTAAGGAAGTATCCCTTGTGTGCTGTATTCTTTCAGTGAGTTCTTCATCCTACATTGGCTGGAGTGTTTGGTGCTACAGTGTCTTACCTGGAATGGCAATTAATATTAATTTTTTATTATGGTAATTAGGGTTTTCTCTGGGGGCAACACCTTCAAAATGGATGGTTTGCCAGACAAAGAGTTAAAAAAATCTTGTACCCCATTTTTTCTGTTTAAATTAGACCAAAATTAGTCAAGTGGGACACTTCAGGAAGGGATACTAAAGGGCCTCTAATGCTTATTGCTCTCATTGAAATGAACCAAATTAAAGCATCCTAATGTTTATTGCTCCCCCTAAAATGAACAAAATTAAAAGAGACAGCACACCTGACAGTATTATCATGCCTTGTCCACGTAGCCAAGATGATACATTACGTAAAGCTGAAATGACTCAGTTATACTCAGAGGTACTCATTTCTTACTGAAATTAATACAACAATTCGTCTACTTGCCTTCCCTATATACTGACAATTTCAGCATATGCCATACATATGTATGCTTTTCAGTTTCAGAATTTAACACACGCTCTATTATATTATTGTTCCTAATGAGAATGAATTAAAATCCAGCAGAGACGTGACCCAGAACCTTTTGCTTCCTCTTAACTGTCAATTTGACTTTCTGTAACACTGTGATCAACTGCATCCTAAGTGGGAGTTGACACTGGCTCAACTTTCTGCAAATGTAGGTAAAATGGAATGTGAACTGCCTGAAACTGAATGCTGATGTAACCTGATTCTGCACCACTGCACTTAATCAGTATCTTTAGCTTTGTATAACTGCAATTTCATTTCTTTAATAGTATGGACTTGCATAAGAATTCTGTTGCGAGTTTTATTTTGTTGTTGTTGGTTTGGGTGGGGTTTTTTTTCTCTCTCTTCTGGTATCATAGCTAACTTCTTGCACAATGCAAAGTTCATTTCTGATAGAAATCCTGTCATTAGTCTTTGATAGCATGTTAATGGACTGTGAAACCTCAAATTTTCAAAACTGATTTTGTTACAAGAAATGTTCCATATATCTTTTGTGTGGACAGTAAAGAACTCCCTTTTAAGACCTTAATACTCAGCACATGAGAGAAATTGTATCACAAATCATATCTAACAATGAGATTTTCTTTATTTTCTTCTGATACCAACAACATTTTGGAAGAACTGCTGCCTCAGGTAGAGTTTGCTATTCCTTCATGAATCAATAAAACTTTTTGCAGTGGAGTAGAGGATGTGCCTGCTGTGAACTTACAAATATTAGGTGAAAGGGTTCATATAGAAAACATCATCGATAGTGTAATACACTATCATCTGCCATATGATTTCTTTAATCATTTGATATATTTGCTCTGTATTTTCTGTTCTTGATGAGAATTAAGTATCTTCTATATGTATAGCATGTGTGTATGTTTATATATACGTACACATAGATATACACACCTACAGATATTTATACACGTGCATACATATTTATGCATTGATATCTATATAAACATAAGAGGAAAACTATTCCTCTAATTTTAAAGACATACAGACTGTGGTCATTTATAATGGTGTGATACTGAATGTAGAGAACTTCAGTAGCATTTTACTGAACATAGAATGACTTCTATAAAATAAATGTTCTGCAAACTTTGTAGATCCTCAGTATGATTCCTTTAGGAAATGTTAAGACACCAGTTTAGGAAAAATGCACAGAAATAGTTACACAGTTAATTGAGATCTATTAATTCATTTATTAGTCTTGGGAAATGGATTCATGGCATTTTTTCCTGAAACTTGGCAAAGTAGCATCTTTCTGTCTCTTCAAAGTTACTTTTTACTGATGTAATAACGTGGCATTCTATTCAAATTGGAGTCATTTCTAAACATGAATACTATGAATGTCAGCATAGCTTTCAAAAACATTTCACTGAGATTAAATTTCTTTTTTTTTCCTAATACACAAAATCTTTGTACCAAATGTGTCTGAAATCCATCAGATAAATGATGACAGTATTTGAATACAAAGCACAAACTGTCATAATTTAAATAATAAAGATAATATTTATCAACCTCTACACTCCCCATCCACTATGACTGCCTGTGCCATAATCATCAGGTCACTATTTCAGGAAAAGAATAAAAATGTCCTTTAAAGAGAGAATCCCTTTTAAAGGCTATTGGACTAGTAAATCCCACCACTCCGTTCCCAGAACCTGTTCAACACAACTAACTCTACTGGGTAGCAAGTACAAAAGGCAAGCTCTTGCCATTCCCTGCCCAGCTCACTCTTCTTTTCATACTGAGCACATCCATATCTACTTTCCTGTCCCCATACTCTAAATGACTGGCAATGTTTAAGTGGGAAAGCTATTTCCCTCAAATTCTCAAGCAGGCATTTAGTACCTTTCTCATGAATATATGTGTCCAGATTCAAGACTGAAGCCATGTAGTCAGGTATAGTGTCACTGTCAGTGGTTATGCTTTAGAGGACATAGATATGCTATGTTAACAGCAGTCAGAAAGGATAAGCTCAAAATTAAAAAGACTAAATAGATTCAGTATCTTTTGCCCTGGCTTACTAATTTTGAATCTTTAAGGTTCACTCAGGCCTTCTGGTCATCGGGCTCTGCTCTGCAGCCTCAAGGTCAGAAACATTTTTTAAGAGGTTCTAACCTAAGCAGCTGTCTGCAGGAGGACATTTTTATATCAAATGCCAAAAATGCTGCAAAGCTGTGAGTTGTACAGTGAGAACTGCCAGCTTATCTTTGAATAATAAGTAGTCTTTGCTTTCTCACTATGTATAAGTAAATTTCAAGCAACTGTTTCTAGTTTTTCTCATCAGACACTGTTTCTTGTAAAGGGGTGATACATGAATGGAAATTATTTATCAAAATGACTAAAGGGCAAATATTCATCATCCTTAGAAGAATAACAACCTTAGTTTTATTTCAACTTTAAATACATCCATCACTTTTTGAAGTGCTAACTAGACATATGTATCATATTTTATTTTTCAAAACTGTTTACTAATAATAGCATTAGATATGTATTTATTAGTGGTATACTTATTCAGCAATCATCATTATGTTGTCATAAAATTGGAAGACTTGTCATTCTTTCATATACTTGAATTCATGAGAGAACATTATTCATCTGATATATTTTGTAAATGTTAGATCTTCGCCAAGTTACACATAAGAGAGGAGAAAGTACTTCTAGGCTTGCTTAGGACTCATGAATTTACTGTCATTCACCTTCATTAGGTGTAGAATGAAGAAAAAACATCCTGAACATTCTCAATATTTATACATTTATATTTAGATATTCTGACATTTCCTGTATGAGAGTCAGATCAATTCAAGAGAGATGAATGAAAGTGTTGACATTTTTCTGCTGGAAAGTTTTCTGCTGGCATTAATTAAGATTTTAAACTCATGAACTTTGATAGCATTAAATACTTAATTTTGTATTTTAACTCAAGAGGTATTGGAGAAGGCGGGTATGAAGACTGCTTTTACTTTAACATTTTGACGTCCATCACTTGGAGTAGGGTGTCCTAAGAAATGTCTTCTTCAATAGCATCTTGCTTTTCAGCAAAAGTTCTCATAGTCCTTCACATGTAGTAAGTTCTAATTATAATTCTCCCTAATTATTATATTATAAATATAATTCTTCCCTAAATATTCACATGTACAATTGTCTTCTGGAAATCCTGTTGATAATGTTTACCCAAACTAATTTGAGGGATCTAATTTAATAGGTGATTCAGAGTCAAGACTAACTCAAGTGTTCTGAATACTCTCTAGACATGTCTTTATCTTCAATGATTATAGGTTTATAAATATATATATAAAATAAGCAGACTTAGCCATCTATGCAGAACATATACATACTACCCAATCTGATGAAGATTATATTACTGTACAGGTGACATGGAGATGTCAACTCAGATGTTGGATAACGCTATTCTTAAGTTACAGCCCAAGTGAAGTGGCTATAGCATGCATAATAAATAGATACGTGCTTGTGGACAGTCATTAGGGATGACTGACCTTAGTTATCAGCAGTATTCACTGCTATTTTACGTAATTATTCTTAAAGATGCAATATTAGCACCTGTTCTTAAAGATGTAATATTAGCAGCTAGAAAGCTAAACAGTTCTGAGGATTGAAACTCAGGTAAGGAAATATAAGGACTATTTAATATTTAACAGCATTTTAGAAGCTTAAGGTGATGCCAAAATTTTCTGATTAGCAGGTTATTAACTGGATAAAGGTATATTAAAAAAAAAATAAAAGTAGTAACAAAAGGAGTTAGAATTTAATCCACAGAAATACGTATGTAATTTTGGTTAACTAGAGCTAGGAGTTAAGGAAATGTAATCTGTAATAGCAAAAGGAGTTCAAAGAACAGCACACAGTAGAGGATGATGGAAGAATTCAAAAATAGTCTATGAAGATGAGAGAGGAAGATGAGATGTATCAATACAACAGAGAAATATTGTTAGTCTGGATGCCAAGTTAGGTGAGAAAAAGGGAAAAAGACAAATAAGTAAAGGTATGGAGAGTTGAGGTGTTAACTGTATCACAAGCCAAGACATAGGAGTAAACACAGAGATAACAAAAATAAGCTGAAACATCTAGACTTTTTGGAGATCAATTGCTGAAGATAAAAAAAGCTGATGAACACCTGAAGTGTCTGACAAATTTAAGTATCTGACATCAATGAGATAGGTGGCACAAAACTGAAGGAGTCATCTGGAAAGATTTGTGTGAACAGAAAAGAAGAAAGAGGTGGAAAGAAAAAGAGGCTATAGACTGGTAGAAAATAACTCATAAAGGAGGGAGGAACTATGAGCATGAAAGTTGGATTTGGTATACGTGTATCAGAAGGAGTGTTTTCTCACTTCTGAGCTGGGATTAAGGCCTATTCATAAACAATATGGAGAGCTGGAAACTGAACTGAACACCTGAGCACCAAGGAAAATATGAAATGGCAGGTTATGTAGAATATTTGTGCTCTTAAAATAAATACAAGTATTCCAGAGAGAGATGAAGAAACACAGGTATGAATGGAGCAATGGAGAAAAAAAAATGGAAGAGTGGGAGGTGAAAAAATGGAAAAAAATAACAAGAAAAGATGCAGGTAGTGAGGTGGAGATGCAGAAAACATTAGTTTTATGGGAAGTATTGCAAGAACACAATGGTCCAAGGATAATGTTAAGTTTAGATATAAATAAGTGAAAGAAGGGAAATCTGTCTGATGAGTAGAGGGAGAAGGGGGGGTGGGAAAGAGAAATTGAAATGTAAAAAGTATATGTGGGTTTTCTGAACTCATGAAGAAAGGGGAGGCAGACAGAAACCAATCAATTTAATAAGGATGGAGTTACATGTTTAATCCCAATGAGCCATGAACCCTTTCGCTTAATGGAGAAATGTGTCTGCAAAGTCCTCATTGAAGCAGGTCATGAATAATCAGAGTATTAACTACACAACTCCATTAGAAAAGATTGATCTTCTACAATGTGCTGGTGGTGTGGATCATGGATATCTTGACCAAGGAACCATTTCCAGAAAACTCATATGTGTATTTGTTTGGAGCCCCGTGTTTTCTCTTGTTTGATCCTTAAACTCAGTTAGTTGGATTGCATGAATAATCGTGAAACATTGGAGATGTGTTTTTATTAATCTACTTCTCTCCTTACAGTATCAGAACAACCATCACATTAGGAGGATTCGTTTAGTTAGTGCTGAGGAAGCCACAATCTCTATTTTGAAAAAGCATCTGCACAGAATAAAGTGTCAGAGAGCTTATGCTTTTAAAAAAAAAGAAAGGGGGGGGCGGGGACGACTGCTGACTTTACCATATGTTCTATGCTGCTACAAAGTTCCTTATTTTTCACACCCAATAAAATTTACCTTGCTGAATTCTGAGCATTTTGATGGCCTGTGACAATTTCAATTGTTCTCTGTCTCTTAAGAATTTTATAGTCATACGGAAGTTAGGGAGGCATATAGAGAACTCTAATAAATTTTAAGGTTTTTTCTCAAGTTGTATACTTGTAACCATATTTTTCCACCAAGGAAATTAATGGGACCTATTTTTATGTCTTCTTAGGGAAGTAAACTTAAACTGAGTTAGTCCTGCAGGACTCTATCACAACACATCTTTAGACACAGATCAAGTATCAGTTCTGAATGCCACCCTTGTCCAGTATGCCTCTCTTCCTGTGGAGCCTGAGACACAGAAAATAGAACAGTGCAGGGGCTGGACCAGGAGCAGAGATGTGTGCTTATCTTTTTTCATTCTAAGGACATGTGTGAGCACAGGCCCAGAGCATCATCAGAGAAAATCATCTATTGCAAAGGAATTGTAACCAGATCTTAATATCAGAAAACTTACTGCTTTTGCCTCAAGCCTGTTCCCAAATTCCATCTGTTCCATAATATTTAGGAAATCTTCAGCACAGCTGCAGACCAGTAGCACACTGGGTGTCTTTCTAAGTGCTCTATACTTCTTCATTCACTTGAGGAAGGCAAAGTCCATGACTCAGTTCAATTCAAGCAGTAACATTTTATTGGGATGACAAAATCTGCCAAAGTATAAATGAAAGAGCTAAGATCCTAAGGGGTTCTGCACAAGGTAAAAAAGACCTGTCCCTAGTGTTCCCATTCCTTTATGTAAGTCCTAGAGGGGCAGAAGTTATTTATCCCAGTTTAGTGATAATCATCTGGAAGTTACTTCCTTAGGAAGATGTGGCATCACAGTCTTCTAAGCTACCAGATACCAAATATAGGACTATTAAGAAATGAAAAAAAATGTAATTTGTTTTGGTTTTTCTACTAGGTTTGGGCAATGGAGATACAAGAGCTTGTACTAGCCAAAGAACTAGACCCTTGTAGTCTTGTAATTCTCATGATGTCAAAAAAGTCATACTTAACAATTATGAGATACACAAATATACCTTACCTATTTTTGCTTGCTATTTTTGTTTTAAACTTTTGTGACAGTGTATTCACACATTTTGACACAACTAAATAAAATATACTAAGAAGAAAAGTAGAGAAGGTTATTCATAGCACAATAATTGCAGTAGTTTGTGGTACTAGAAAAGCTTTTACCACATCTACCAATACTATTTATCTAAAAGATCAAATATATATATCGATGTGAGAATTTTTTTCTAAAATGGAAAAATTAAACAATTCCAGATCTCTCTGTCTTTGCTTGTAAGTCACCCTTTTGAGACTGCTGGTCATTCTCAGTCTATTGATCTTTTTCTAATGAGACAATGTCTTCTGTGAACTGGTGAGGTTTCAACGACTCCACAGATTCAGAACAAGCTACTTCACATATCTTATGGATTATACTTCTGTTAAGGTGCCAGAATTTACATTCATCTTTTTCACCTCTTGTCTGTCTGCTCTCTTTTCCAGTTCTTTCCCACCCAGGATCATTTAGTTCATTATTCTTGCCTAGGTGGAAGAACTCACACCTGCCTTCAGTGGACTGAAACCCATGTGTTACAGTCACTTTGAGTTTGAAATCTGTTCCCCAATCTGCTTACAGCCAGACGGAGCCTGGTGCTCTCTTTAGATGTCATTAGCAAACTCTTGATTCCATTTTCCAGGCTGTTAGTGGAAATACTGTATAATTCAGGATTTACTGGACCTAAACTGATGTATTTGCTACATCCTTCTGTTTTATGAGTGAGTCATTGTTAATCACACTCTTAGTACACATTTCTGCTCAGTTTTCTGTTTCTGTTATCTAATCCATCTTTTCACAGTGATCTTGTGAGATGTCTTGTAAAGCAGTGCCAAAAGCCTTACTGAAGTCACAATATGTATATTTACTTGTTTCTGTATCTACAGGGCCTGTTACGCTCTTCTGTAAGAAAAGTAGAGAAACTTGATATGATTTAGTATTGAAAAATTGACTTTGAATATTGCTTGCTATGTTTCCATCTAGGTTCTTTTTCTTTAAAAATTATTCCTCCCTTCCTGTTTTCTCAAGAATTAAAATTAAGCTGCCTAGCTCTTTAATATCTTGGCCTTACCATTTCTCCATTTTTAAGGTAAGACTTTATTTCTCTTCTTCCTTTCTTCCAGAACTTCATCCATTGCCCTTGAGCTCTCAGAGTGAATTTCATTGATATTAAAAAAACCTAAAACTTGATACTTTTTCACTCACTTCTCACATCATCACTTGTTTTCAGAACTATTTATAAGTGTGTAGAATTCTCCTCTGATTTTGTTTTTGTCATCTGGTGTCAACAGTTTATTTATTCCCTACAAATCAAGTTCTGTCTATAACACTGTAAACAAAAATTGGGGTATATATCTGAGCCACACCTCAGTACATAAAATTTAACTGCAATTCCTCAGGATGGGACGAGTGGCAAATCTAGGATGCATACTTTAGAAAGTACTCATATACAGCCTACAGAAAAAAATTAATGTTTTCAAATTTTTTTTTTTTTTTTTTTTTTAAAGCATAGGAGTTATAACCTGTAAGTTGCACTTAATTAATAGCACCGGCAACACTACTGTCAAGACAATAACTTTTTCATTCTTATATATTCTTAACTTGTGATTTTGCTAAAAGTCGGCTTTTTAAAAGATGAAATCTGGATTTATCTTCAAGCTTTAAAAATTCTTTTTTCATTCAACCCATTTCATTTCAGCCCAAACTATTCATATGAGTCCTAATTACAGCCTAAGGAAGCATAATTTATTTGGCCATTTAAAACATTCTACATTTTTTTTCTGATGAAAATTCTAGATTTTTTTTCTGATGAAAATTCACACTCAATCTTGAAATTTAGACAGGTGTATTTTTAGAGTCATGGATAAGCCTTTTGACATTCATCTGAAAATCTCTATTTACAAAGTGATACCTTGGCATTCTCATATGCTCAGTAGAGATTTCTTCAATTTTTGGTTATCCATTGATCTTTTTTAAAGATTTCTTCTTCACTGGAACATTTACAGCACTTTAAGGACCAGTCTGTGACTCCCTGAAGGTGATTTTCATGTCCTATTGCACCTTCTACAAGTGCTGGTCTGATATGATAATTCTTTAATGTCAGAGATGTTAGGAAAGCCCCTTTTTATCCCAGCCTTCAGAGAAAGAATTTTTTTTCTTGCAGTTTTGTTGAAAATCTGAGTTTGGGCCGGGTACTGAGAAAGGTTTTGTTCAGCAATCCATTTTAATTCCTATTCCTTTTCTATAGATATGTGTCTACACAGTGGTTCCTTACCCTCTTTTCAGTTTAGTCATACCTAAAGAAAGAACTTTGCACATGTTCCTCTTGGATAACATCACATTTTCACAAGTAATTTATCTATCATATTGAAGGCATCTTCTTTAGGATGAAAAGAACCACACCAAATAGAAATGTTCTTTTTCATGGCATCTCTTCAATGACCATAAAAGAGGTCAAGGAAGTTTAATTTAGGTGAAAAAACCTATAGAGCAGAGGTCTGTAGCTAGATGTCTCACCCATTGAGGGGTTAATTAGGAAAAAAAAAATAAATTAAATTAACTTGTTCCACTCATACTTTAATCTGATAGACAAAGTCATATAGAATTAAGATAGTAAAAATATTTGTTGGGCTTATTTAGCATAAATTAAAGTTTCCATTACCGGTAGTAGACCTTATTCCCATGATAAAAAGCTTCACTTATGTAGAGGTCATAAAGAGAATCAGTATTAAACAGCTTTAACAGGGAGACCATTATTTTTCTGAATGTGTCAAAGGATGGAGGGTTTTTTGTTGTATTTCTAATAATGCCATATTTAATCATTAAAAATGTGAAGATATGGTAAGGTTAGGCAAAGCTTCTTTAAGAAGTATTAATCATTGGGAATAGTTTGCCAGGACTTTAGAATGCTTTAGATGTATCACATTGCATGAAGCTAAATGTGTTAGTGATAAAATATCATCAGCACCCAAATGAATAAATGAATCGTAGCTTTTACATGTATATAAGTAGTTTCTGACTCTGAAGATTTTGACTTTGATAAATATAGCTGTCATCTAGGATAAAGCAGATATTGCCTTTCAATGTGTGGCCTTATTAAATAGCAATCTTGCCATAGGTCTTACTAGATCATGTGGGATAAATTTGATTAGCTACCAGAATCACTTAGAGTGCATTGGTTTTCTTTTCTTCAGAGGTATGAGCTGGGAGCTCTTTTTTTCCCAATGACCTACTGATTTCAAATGGCTATTTGACATACATTGTTCATTAATATTTCATATCGTCATTGATATGGAAGATAAATAGCTCTCTGGGCTAGTAATTACCTATGGAGTTCAATGTCTTCAGATGAAAGAGTCCAATATACTACTGACTGAGCAGATCAGAAACTCTTTTAAGGATTCTGGATTAGCAAGGATCCCTAAATAATACGAACCTAAGGTTAGTTCTGTAAAAAGGCTTCATTCTAGTCTTTGCAATGTAAACCTCTGGGTTTCTGGCACGTAAGGTGGCATTCAGACTCTACACTACATGCTTTTGTTACTTGGGTGATGCTTGAAGAAATTTTGGTGTTTTACACTGAGGATCATAAGAGCCAAGACAGTGAGGATCTCACTACGAGCTTCTGAAAGCTGTCTAGTGCAAAAGGCTGAAAGGGGTGACTGGTTGCTTTACTCAGGGCAAAGAAGAACCCTACTTTGCTAACTTTGTTGGTCATAGTCCAAAACCTATCTCAGTGGAGCTTCTTCCTCACTTCTTTTAAACCTCAAGAAATCGGGTGTGGATGCTTCTTTCATACAGTTGATGACTGAAGAGCAACAACAAATAAACAGAAAATGGGAGACCTGAGTTTGATGTCTCCCTATGCCTACATATTCTAAAATTTACTTCCCCGCCTCTTCCTGAAAAGTGTTCTAGTTGCCAGACCTGTTTGTCTCAAATGGCTTGTGAAGACATCACATTCTGTATATTATGTGTCCCCAGGCCAAAGGAGTAGTTACTGTACAGCTCACAGGACTGAGAAAGCTGGATTCTAGCTGAGCTCTGACTACCTAATAGAATAGGTGATACAGCCACCAAATTTTGCAAACATAGTAAATACTTGAGTTTTATGGGAGAAGATTGCAAGGAGATAAGCTACCACAGTAGTTCTCTTATCAACAAAAGAGAGTGCTTGTCTCTTGTGTAGCAAAGAGGTAGCCAACAATTGTCTGCTGTGCTGTTTATATGCCTGTTTTCCTCTTTTTTCACTCCTTTCAACATCCTACTGTTCCATTAAGCCAATAGATTCATCATTTGAGAGTGGAGTACAGCTCACTGAGCACTCAGACAGTTTAATTTAATTTTCTCAGGTTTTTAGATGGGGGCTCAATTTGATATGACCCTTTGAAATTGAACCCAGCCCTTGATGTTGCTAATCAAATCCTGGCAGACTGTTACATCAGCGAGAAGAGTTTTAAATTGTAGTAGTATTAGTTTCTAGAAAAGTTTATTTTGTTAGAACTGATGTGATAATGAACCTTCTCTTTATCCATTTCAGCAGACAGAAAATTTGATCTT
The DNA here is from genome assembly GCA_024336885.1 of Actenoides hombroni. Classification (NCBI taxonomy): domain Eukaryota; kingdom Metazoa; phylum Chordata; class Aves; order Coraciiformes; family Alcedinidae; genus Actenoides; species Actenoides hombroni. The sequence goes on from WUAM01000294.1 coordinate 419,576, forward strand.
GGATATAAACAGTTTTGTAGTGAGGAACAAAAAAAAAGTCTACTTCTTTATTTATTTATAGCAGAGTAATTTTAGTACAAGAATGACAAAAGACAGAACATTTGACTTTCAGATGTTAGGGTTTTGTCTGCACTTTCTAATTTTTGTTTGTTTTATTTTGTTTATTTAATGATATTTTACACTTGAAAAATGAGATTTAGTTTTTTTCTTCCTGCTCAGGTACTCTGATCTGTTTCTGTGTGGAAGAGCCTTCGTCTTCAGTTTGATTATTTGGATAGAAAGATAATGAGTTATCTATCTCTTGTGACTTTTTCTCAGCACTCTGTTGCATTCATAAATCCAAGGTGTGCATAATTTTTACTTCAATGAATGCAATGTACATACTTCATGGGAAAGTAAGGTTCAGTTCTCTAGTAGGGCAGAACTTGTGCTGAAGATGAAAACAAGTTGATACACTATTAAAGAGTTGTATGCTTCAAACAGGAATCAAATCTTAGTTTCAAACACAGATATTTAACCCATCAAATTGATATTTTACCAAGTAACAAATGCTATGTATGCTATGGATGATAGTTTAACAGCTAAGACTTTTTGAAATATTTTTTATTGATTTTAATGGTGTAAAATGTACAGCTTTGTGAACTGAATTGATATAGCATTCACTAGTCTTCAAGTATAAGTCTGAGAGAGAAAAAATTTGCACTGCCTTCCCAAATTGTTTTTTGTTCTTTCACCTTTTCTCACCTGGCAAAATGTACTTTAAGGGTTTCATTTTTCTCTGAACTATGAATCTGCTGCCCTAGGCAAGAACCAATAGGTGTGTGGTCAAATCCAGTATAGCAAGTCTTTTTTTCTCTGATAATAGTAATTTTGATCTGCCAAAGAAACTTATTTTGGGAAATGTTCTCTGCATTTCTCACTGAAGTTTAACTTGATTAAATCAAAAATATAAACAGAAAAAATGTTTTGCATTGCTTTGCTATTTACAGTCTTGAGAATGACAATAACGGGCAGTGTTCAAACGTGACTAGATACAGCATAAGCTCAGTGAAGAATATATACTACAACCAGATTTCAGTTAATTTTTTAAGGATTTGATTCAGATTTCAGTTAAGCTCAAAATAGCAGCTCTTTGAACAGATTTCAATAACTTGTCATGCAAAAACTGTCAGTGTTTCTTTAGAAGATGACTCCATATTAATGATAATGCAATATTAATGGCAGAACTAATGACAAAACTCAATATCTTCAGGGGCTTTCTATCTCAGTTCTATTTCTGTTTCCAGATATTTCCAGTGGCAAACATTACATTTTGTTTAAACATTTCACTGAAATAAAAGATAAAGTCAGTTTTATATTAAAATGTATTAAAGAAGCTCTTCTAGGTCCACATACATAAGGAAAAAGAAATGCTAGCACAATATCAGCTATTTGGCAATTTTCTTCTATTTTAAGCTCTGTCACTATTCTTAACTATTAGTCATATTACTACTTTATGAACAATGTACTGTATTAATATATTTGTTTCACTCAAAGCAATTTCTGATTACTACCTTAAAATTAAATGCAAACAATACAAATATTTTAATCTAACAATGAAATGTGGTTACCTCCATAAATTACCATCTGTTATAAAAGACTTGGGTTTATTAATGCTTTAGCAATGGAAATAGAAAAAACATTAGCCTCCAAGAATGTTTGGAAGGGGCCATTCCTTAAGACTACTTGACTTAAAAATAAAATAAGTGGAAAACTTCTATAATATTGATTCCTGACTATGAATAGTGGGAAAACATTAATGAGATCTAAATGGGTCTGTGCATAAGGCAGAAGGTAAGATGGAAAGCACAGAGAAGGGTATGGTACACAACCTTTCAGCTTCTGTAGCAGCCACTTCCTTCAGAACCTGCTTTTATTATGAACAAATTTGAGTGTTGGACATTTGGCACACTATGTCAATGTTCCTCTTTTGTAAATCATGTATTAAATTGCAGACTTTTTTTTTTTTTTAATTAATAAAAAGATTTTCTGGAAGCAGAAAGAAAGAAAGACAATAGATGAATATACTCTATTTTTTTTTAATGTGTTTTTATGTAATGTTTTATAAAATATCAAAAGGAGGAAAAAATTTGAAAACAGTCACCTTTACTTTTCCTTGTTATCTTTTTTGATGACCAAACCAATTTTATCACATCCATTAGCACTGAAGGCACTCTGCAGTCCTTTCAGTATTATACATCTGAAGTCTGTGGCAGAGTAAGATCAGAATTTGCAATTCTGAAAGAAAAAAACCAGCCATGAATAACTATGTTTACATTGTTCATAATATCAAACAGAAAAAGAACGGAACTTCATTTTGGATTAGAAAAAATGTTCTGGGAAGCCAGAAGAAAAATGTTAATAGTAAGCAATATATTTGTTTGTCTGAAATAGATCATTTTGAGGTATTAGCTTAAATTTTTTCTTTAATGTAACAAAAAATAAAGTAAATAAATTACATTTTTGCATTGAAAAATTAAAGCAATTTCAGAAAGACTTAAACTAGTTTTCAGAAAAGTCTTTAAAATATTTCAATTCCAAAAGAAAAAAAGAAAAAAGGTTTTCAATGACACTCAGAATGAAAGTCTAATTTGTTGTTCTTGTTGTTATTCTAAAAATGATCATACGTCATCTCTTCATGAGACTTGTACTTTACTTATTTCTGATGGAATTCTTGTGATGATTTTTTTCAGCAGCATGAAACAGTGATGGGTCTCACCTGAAATTTATGAAATGAGGTGAGATGCTCAGTGATCTGCTGTGGATTGCCACTTGTATTTTGTTAACATATGTAAATATAAAAGATATTTAAATATTTTATTTAATAATAAGTAATATTATTTAAATAAACAAATAATATTTATTATGGTTCACTACTAATTGATGCACTGTATCTGAACTGCACCTGCATCTCTTAAATTACTCTGATTAAGAAGAGAAACTGAAGGTAGGTCTGGACTGCATGTTCAGCTCCAGGATTTCTAGACAGCTAATGTCCCCAGATGAGGATACCATTCTCCTTGCCTGATATCTCAAGAGTCTCCATAGAGTTCAAGTGTGATCAGATTGCTGGGACTATCCAGACTGTGGGTACACTTTGAGAAGATTACTGGATTGATGTGACCAGTTTATACTCTCATTCAAGATCAAACAAGATCTCTGTTATGCCTTAACAGACTTAGACTAACATCTTTTTCCACAGTGGAACTGAGGGACACATTTGAAAAAGCAGATGTCAGTCCACTGGCACGTGACCAGCACTGGAAATTGTCACACATACATGTATATTGCACACACACACGTCACATATAGTGACTGCCATTTCCCAGATAAACTGAGAGTTTGTTGTGAGTTTCTCTCCTTCACCATACTCCTGGTAGTGTCTACATTTGATTTCCTTCCAGTAAAACAGAAGATGAGAGACATTCAAGTCAGCAGGGTCCAATGCTTGCTGTAGTCTGCTGTTATCCTGCTATTTGCAGCCTCTTATGCTTTTCGTCACTTCCAGTTCAATGATTAGCAATCTAGTTTATAACATCTCTTATTTGAGAACAGACCATTTAACTTTAGACTGTGGGTCATGGGAGAAGCCTCACACCAAACCTTATCAAAGGAGATGGTAACTATCTTTCTCCAGTGACAAGAGAGACCACAGGGTCCCAGCTGAATACCTCAACTATTTGCCTTAGTTGGGTGCTATGAACCAGGCCTGAAACAAACTTTCAATTTGTGCTGAGAATTTATAGTATTTTTTTGGAAGGAGAAGAGAAAAAGAGAGGTTTCTGCTGCAGATAATTGCATCTCCTCCTTGTTACTGCAGTTGTAGAACCTCACATCTATATTGTAAATACATTCTGACAAAAGGGTATCTGCTACTATTTTGTTCTCCATTCAGAAAACTGGTCTGTAATTGTCCACAACCACTCCATGTTAATTGTATGTGTATTTTTTATTTTCTTTATTATTGTATAATAGTCAAAAATTCTCCTCACCAGGAAAATACATTAAAACCATTCTATGATACCATGGTAAGATATGTAATTTGTGCAACCTTATTTTTAAATCAATGAGAATTAAGATAGAACTTTCAACCTGCTTAAAATGCATGGAAATTGTGAGTATTTTGTTTCTACGCCGATGCTGCACTTCAATGTCCATGCAACATATATACTACAAAGTGGTTTAGATCTCAGATCAAATTATTTGGACGAGATTGGAGCTCAGTTGCCCTTGTGCTATAAGACAAACACAGAATTATTTTTCATGGCTCTCTAAAAAGACTATGTGAACGGCAAATCAGTTGCACAAAGACAATGAACAATAGAACTTATCAGAAATTTTAAAATCCAGAAATTAATTACAGCTCAGAATTTATAATGTTGAGGAATGACTTCTAGTGCTATAAAGGAATGGAAAAATAATTTAACTTGCACTCATAGAATGACTTCTTACATTCAGAATTCCTTTACTTCTGTACAAAATTAAAGTACAGCATCTTCAGCTAACAGAGTAGCCCAGTGTGTCAGCAGGAGGATACATGTACGAAAAAGACAGCACCCATAGACTATGTACATTCTTTTCCAATTTCAAATCTGTCCTGATGTTTATATTTTTTAAGTATCTCTATTTGCTAGAAAAATGAAACAGTGTTTTCAGTTTTGTTTTACATTTGTTTTTTTATATACACTGATTTTTAAAATATCATTATAATATTGGACTGATGCTTGAACTAAAAACATATTCCACAACTTGTTCTGAAACAGGACTCAAATTCTTCTTTAATTGGACTTGAATATATTTTTTTATAAAGCAAAGAGTGTCCTCCTTTCTTTCACTGACTGTGAAAACAGAAAACATTGTTACTATCAGAGAACAGTTACAAACAGTGGTTTATTAATTTAGAAATCAAAGTTATTTTAACCAAAAACTCAGGTCAGATCATGAGTTAGTCTGAATTTTCAAGTCTCCACTGACTACAAGAGTCTTGCCAGATCTCTACTAGCTATGAGTCATGCAGGAAACACATATTTTTTTCAAATGCATAATATAGGGGATGCAGCACAGAGCAATGTTTTACTTGTTAACTTTCCTCCCAGTTTTCAGAATGACATTAATATGATTCAAGCTCTTACTAGAACTGAGCTATCAAATAGCTTATTGTATTGAATTGTTCAATAATATTGAAACATTAAGAGCTAAATTCGGTGGGTGATGGCATTACTTCAAACCATTCTTGCCTACTACCAGGTTGGTGCCCGTGCCTTGACATTTTCACCGTGCTTCAGTGGAAAGGATTGAAGAGCACAGTATGAATTTTAATGTGATTTCTTAGACGATAATACAAATTAACTATTTTGTCTTTCACACATTCTTAAGTGTTTATGTGCAGTACATTTATTGGTATAAAAGAATCATAGAATCATCTAGGTTGGAAAGAACCTTCAAGAACATCGAGTCCAACCATTAACCTGACTCCACATGTCCACTGCAAACTATGTCCCTAAAGATCTTAGGAAAGAACAGGAAACTGTTTGCATTACCAGTAAAAACATAATATGTTTTCTGTTTCCTTCAGGAGACTGAAAAGATTTTTTCAGGAGAACACAAGGTTGGTTGGCCTCCAAGATGGTGAAATATGGATTTGACAGATGAACAGTTCAGTGGATAAAGAACTGGCTTGATAGCCGCTCCCAAAGAGTGGTTGTCAATGGGTCAGTATCCAAGTGGAGTCCCTCGAGGATCAGTACTGGGACTAGTCTTGTTTAACATCTTCGTCAATGACATGGACAGTGACATTGAGTGCACTTTTAGCAAGTTTGCCGACGACACCAAACTGTGTGGGGTGGCTGACACGCTGGAGGGAAGGGATGCCATCCAGAGGGACTTTGATGGGCTGGAGAGGTGGGCCCATGCCAACCTCATGAAGTTCAACAAGGCCAAATGCAAGGTCCTCCATCTGGGTCGGAG
>WUAM01000294.1:427794-439572 GCA_024336885.1 Actenoides hombroni
GAATATACTATAACAGGAAAAAAGCCTCTATTTTTTTTTTTTTTAAGAAAAATCCCTTTATTACTTTTTAATCTGAAAGTTTTTATTAGGCTTGCTTTTTCTTTTGCTGGGATTTGGTTTTTTTTCTTTTCTTTTAACAGGAAAATTGACTATGTTCAAAAGCAGACAGACAGGATGGGAGGAAAGTGAGTTAAATAATGGGGGAGAGGGGGGTTGCATTTTTTGTGTGGTATTTTATCAGCCAGCAAGCCTGTGGCACAGATGCCATGAAAAGGAAAACAGAGTACTTGAATGGGGTAAGTAACCTCAAGACAAAAATGTCTAAGGGCTATGCAAGCATAACTAGGCAGTAAAGAACCAGTGATATCTATACTAAAGAAGGCTGGTGACACCTTGATTCTTTGATCTGTGAACTGTGTGACAGGCTTGCAAACGGATAGTTTATTATCTGGGAGGTGAATAGCAAAGTCCTACAGCGTTTCACAGGGTTAATATGTATAAAACAGCCATTTAGATTTGTGCTAGGAATAGAGCGTGGGAGGAGTTTGTTTCAGCATGCAAGGAAGTTGTACGTGCGTCTGTGTCTATATGTATTTCTATTCATATGTGCTTGTGTGGAGAACTGCACGGTATCCAGCAGGTCACAACAGCTACAACTGGGAAGATCTGTACCGAAGCTGACCATGGAATTATCAAATGCTCTTAATTCACCTTCTGATGACACTGAAGGTAGTCCAAGCCTGATCAGGACCTTGTTCTTATTTTCGTGGAGGATCGCTATCGTTACACTCCATTTAAATTCAGGAATATGCGTCTCATGATGCCATGCTCCACTGCATCGGAACTGTATGAGCAAGGTAGTCTTGCAGAGAGAGGGAGAGACAGAGCGAGGGAGAGACTTTCCAGGCTGAGAAGAAAAAGAGACATTATGTGGTTTTGTTTTCTGTGGGTTGATTTTTTTTAATTTTTTTTTTAAGAAATCTGCAGCTCGAAGGTATTGGAGTAATATTTCTGTAAGCCTTGTCTCAACAACAATAAATTTATTTGTATAATAGCAGAGCTAGATAATTCTTCTGTTGTTCTTACAGGGATTTGTTGTTACATGGATGACATAGGGAATTCCAAAGAGCAACAATCTTCATGTTACCTGACATTATATGAGCTTAGCCATCCAAGGCAAATAACTCATCTTTGAAAGCAACGTACATCTCACCTAAGCTTATTTAAGTGGGCAATCTTTCCTCAGGTGCAGACACTTGGTTTCTTTCAGTCATTTTTGAAAGTATGTTTGGCATGCAATGTACTGTTGATGTGTGGTATTTTTATTTAGTTACTTTTTCGGGTTTTTTTAAGAGGTCTCTTGTTGTTACACATCAGCAAATGTGAAACTGTAAACTGGTAATTATTGACTCGGGGACAGCAAAGCCTTTTGAAAGCATGTTGGCATGTAATGAGTACAGGGAGACTACCCAGATTTTTCTATCATCATTACTCCACATCCATGTAACCATGTAACGGTAAAAAGGCAGTCATGGTAATATTCAGGAATAAAAGTGACAAAAATGTTGTTCAGATAAATGAACATTGACATGATAAAACGTTAGAGAACTGGTTTGTTTCAGGTTTTTTTTAACTTATATTATACTTGAAGCAAAAAAGAAAGAGTTAATTAGCATAAACAGTTACAGCTGGATGCAAAGATATTTTGTGAAGAAAAATACACTTACGATGGAAATCAAGAATAAAAAGATCTTATACCTCAGCTGCATGAAAATATTCAAGTTTACATCATTGAAAATAATTCAGTGATTAAAAATTTGAAATGAGAAAAAAGTGGAATGACAACTTTGCTTGCTTGATATGAAAATTGAGTAATAAGATATATTTTACTGCAAATCAATTTCCTCATTCCACTTTAGAAGTACAATATAGCTCTGGCAAAGTAGCATCTTTACGGTCCTATGGATTGACATCACAAAGCTGTAGTCTTCTTTTGAAATCTATGGGACTGTGATAAATCGTCATGGCTCTGTATTCTAAAAGAAGAAAGGATTAAAGAAAGATTTGCAGCAGTGGCATATTACCTTCTCTACACTCTTTGGAGATGAAAGGATTTCATTATGGTGGGCTAGCAGTTATCACTTTTTCTTGGGATTAATAATTAAATAGAACTTATAACAAAAGGACAACAGTGTTATGGTATAAAGACTTAAACAACTGAAAACTGCTTAAACTATGGGGCTTAAAAATGGAATTATAGGTTGTGAGTATAAATAGTACGTATAGAAAATCTTCCTTTAAGCTATATGTTTTCTTAATTGTATCCTAATTTAACACCCAAGAGAACCATAGAAAAAGAACCATCCTAATAGAACTATCTTCATTTCTTGATAAATAATATTAAATGTGTTATAAAAGACAGCAACTGTCATTCACAGGTGCAGATCATGGTTTAGCTGGCTGAGTTTCCATTCTCTAAGAAAGAGAAATATGATTAGTAGTGCTCTCCTTATAGACCCAAGGAGTCTTCATTTGTATTCTCACATAGGAAATCTTAGAATAAGTGGTCTCTGGGAACAACAGAAGAAAGTAAGACCCAAGTAGGGACAGAGGCTACTTGATGCAAAAGAGTAAGTGTGTTTTGAGTTGCAAGGACTAGCAGAAGAAAATATGTGTTGTTTCCGTGATAAAACTGGGCAAGTCAGGGCGTCTTGCTTCCTTGTTCTATTGTTTTTCAATCTAACTGGGAAATATTTCACACATGCATGCTTTTGGGATCATTCTACAAGGGGACTATGTGACTTCTGTGTATGTGAATGTTGATTATCATCATGTCATCTGGCAATGAGTTTGATTTCCAAGGTGCAGTTCAGCATTCTGGGAGGTTCTTATTCTTGGACCCCAAGGCTGAACACAGTTTTCTGTCTCCAGGTTTACTGAAAGTAAAAGTTCACAATGAGAAAATAGGTTTGCCATCATTATAAATATTTTAAATACAGCCTTTCTTCATATTCTACTCTTGTTTAGCTTTGTAAAAGGCTGTGTTTAATGTGTTTTCAGCAGAAAAAAAAATGGTGAAATTTTTTGACTAAACTACTGAGGCATGAGCATTTTATTTCATTTTCCTTTGTTTCCTTTTTTTTTTTTATTTTTGTAATATTCATAATTTAGTCTAATTATTCTAATTTTGCACAAAAAATGGATGCCAGGAGCTATCCTCATCCCTTATTTAACAGTGTATCAGAGAGTAAAATTTCAAGCAGAGAAAATGAGTTGTTCATGGTAACCCCAAATCTTTTGCCATAGCAGAATACATTGGCTGCATGACCAAGGGACATTTCATACTTTCAGAAGTAGGGTAACATTAATCTAAGTATGACAGAGCTGAGTAAAGCCACATCAAAATTGTATGTCAAATTCCTTTGATAAAGTCATTGAAAGTTAACAATTTCTATGACGTATTGTTGCTCCCATAAAAAAATATACTAACACATATGAAGCAGAATTTAATTACCCCACATAAATATATGTGGAGGTATAATGACTACAATGCATTGATTATAATATATTTAACAGTCCATTATTAATATCCTTTATTGAGAAACTTGAAAATCAAAGTACATGGAACTAAGCAGTTATCAAAGAATCAACTATAACAATTTTAGGATATTTTAAATAGTCATATGAATTTTCTGTTTCTTTCAGATCTAAGCTTGAAAATAGAGGGTCATGTAGCAAATCATTCTCTCACATAAGGCTATTGCTTCACTGTTGTTTCTCTTCCTAAGCTGATGACATCAGCCTCGTAAAAACAGGTTTACAAGGAGTTCAAAGGATTCCAAATAGGCATGAAGAAAACGTCTGAAGAGACTTCAAGGTCTGTGTCAGGCCATGGAAATGAACAGATACTCCTTAATCTAAAAGTAAAGCCAAAACCATCCTTATACACTCACTATTAAAGCTCTGAATCTTTATTATGCTTGTGAACTATCCACACATAGGAGAATGTTGAAATTTTTTACCCAGAAAGTCAATTTGTTCCAGTTCACATCTTTATTTCAGCCGAAGAAACCCATTATTAGCTCAAACAGCAACTTTCCCAGCTGAAAACACATGTAACATTTTAGTAAGCTAGATTTATGTCAGGTAGGTCATGAACCTTTATTGTATTCCTGTGGTAAATAACATAAACAAGCAGAAAAGCTGTTGACCACTTGTAGTGAACTGAGTCTCCTATTTCAATTTGAAGACAGTTTAAATGAAGCAAAAAGAGGAAAGCTTGCATAAAGCTGTAGAAGCCACAACAAATTGATTTTTTCCACTGCTTTTGTTACCTCGTGGCATTTCCACAACATGAGAGACAAACATAGTTCCAGTTGAGATTTTTCCTTCCATTTTAAGAAGAAATTATACACTTACCACAAAATATATTGCACGTATCCAAAGTCAAAATAATTAATGGGGTAAACACTTTGCTAAAGCAACAAAATTAATATTTTCCTGCTTATATTTATTATTCATTTGTTTGCAGTAGCATTTTACCATCTTCCAACTCACTGAGTAGGGAGTTTATATAGAGTTCTCTTGAACAGATTGCACTTCTCAAAGGATTATCTGTTTCATACCTGAAAGTATTACACAAAGACTTGTAATTAGGGGCACAGCTTGTGAAGTTAGGCCAGCCAAAAGCTTTTAAATCCCTGGCATCTGCAAGCTTGTGTGTCATACTTTCTTCAGCAGTATGTGCAACATTTCCAATCTAATTTTCCTTCTTGAGCTTCCTTAGATTATTTGGAACTCTCTCAGGTGTCCAGATCTTGCTTTGCTATGTGCAGTGCAGTCATATTCTCAGGACATATTATACATATTGCAGTCAGAAGTGTGGCACCTACATACATAAGCACATCAGTGATAGCTTTTCCCTATCTGGCTCAAATATCAAGAGATACGCTGCAGCATTGCAGAAGTGACTATTCTCCTGAGCTACTGGGTGTTTAAATGACTGGCCTAGCTTTTTAACCTACTGCTTATATTTGACTTAGAATGGCTGAATGTGTGTAGATGTTGAACATATTTACTGTAGTCACACTTGCATTTTTAGTATGGCTTTAACTCGAGTTTAACACTAGAAATGTACACCTCCAGCTGTCAGTTCATCCCATCCAGAAATACAGGAGACAAAGAATGAAACACCATCTGCAAAGATTTTTTTCTCCAGTGACTGTAAGATGACGATGATTAGCACAGATGATTAGCGTGGATAGGCTGTCTTACTTTCAGTTGGATAAAGTTAGACAAGGTAAATTTCATCCTGAATGATTAGTTTATTTCTTTGCTGACCTAAGTATTGAAGGTGATAAGGCTATTTAGAAAAATTCTCATTTCCACTGGAAAGATGAAGGTAGTTTTGCTTTCATCACCAACATTCCCAGCTACTCACCACCTCAAGTGGTGCTGTGGCTTGAGTTCATGCATCCGATACAAAAAAAAAATGTTTCTTTCAATCTGGATCAGTTTCTTCCTCTGTTCATACACATACTTGTGCTTCTATGAAGAAAGAGGATTGAGCAACCTTAGGAGGACATGAGGAAGTGGGGGATTGCTTCTGTTTACAACTGCACAGATATATGCTAGAACAAATTTAACAGTAAAACCACAGTCTCAAAAATACTCTACATCAACAGTCCCTCTTGGCTGGTTTAAGTGTTCCAGCAGTAAGTGTTCTGTTTGCTGTGAATCCCAGCCAAGAAGCCTGTCTCTCCTTCATTCAATTTAGGGCCCTAAGTCAGGACTGCAAATTCCAAGTCCAGAGAAGGCACCTGGCTTTCAAACTCCATGGCACTGAGCTTCAAGATTCCATGTCACCTTTTCTAAACCTGAGCCCTGCAGTGACCACGTCTTTCCTCCTGAGTTGTTACTGATGTGGGATTGGATTCAGCTGCTAAAATTCACAAATGAGAGCACCAAGTCATCTTTGCTTCTAGTTTTTACATTGTTCAAATGATAATTCAGACACTGATTTCCTGTTGGCAGCAAAATCCTTTGGAAAAGACTTCTGGACCCCGAAGTAGTTCCTCTGAGCGCTCCAACAGCTGTATATGAGCATTCTCTAACAACATCCCACCTCTCTATATCAGCTCTTTGGACTGTAGTTTCACTTTTTAAGGAGGGACAGTGAGGCACCAATGCAGAAAGGCATCCATGTAAAAAGGCACCCTGAGTGCAGAAAGTCATCAAGGTCCTAAAAAGAAATGTATTTGTCCAATCATTCACCACCACCCACAAGCATACATACACATGATCCAAAAATTAGAAGAAAAAAAAAAGAACAGGGGATTATGTTGTAGAAATTTCTGTATTTCTTCATTTACTTTCTGTCTCCCAGCTCTCCCCTACAGGAAACTGTTTCAAGGAATAGGGGACATATGTTCTCTTACATTCCTTTGGAATGATGCTGTGTTGAAAAAGTGAACATCTTGGAATTTTGGTGTGATGTTTTATTTAACACATTCCCATTTTAAACAAATGTGCTAATTTTTTATTATGAAAAACGTTATTTTGTCTTAGTAAGTCAAGTACGACAGTCACCCCAGCCATAACAATTATATTTCACTATTTACAAAAGCTATTTTAAAAAGCAACTTTTAATTAGATTAGTGAAAAAATTTAATCTGTAATGATTTACACAAAGACCCACATTTATTTTTTTCTTCCAATGGCATTGTTTCATAGTTATAGTCTTTGTACTTGCGTATGTCAAAGTAACAGAAGTTAGTCTGTAAAATGAATAGAAAAAGCACAAAAATCCTCATTCCTTCTCTGAATACCCTTACATATGCTTGCAGGTGTCTTATATGTGTGCATGTTTATGCATGCATTATGTGTATGTGTGACAATGAAAATAAATGTTTCTGATGGTGGGAGTTTACAAAGAATGTGACTCATATACACAAAATGTTGCTTATGTGTATGTTTGTTAGCATCCATTTGTATGAGCTGCAATGCATGAATCAAAGCACTTTAATCTACAAAGATATCCCACACAACAGGGCTTGGTTGCCATAGCATTTATCATGCAAAGTCTAGCCCCAGTTCATTGCTGAATTAAATAATATATCTAGAAGCAGCTATATATACAGCACAAATTCTGTAATATATTCTGTTGTAGAGAACCCATGTCAATATAACATCCATTCCCACCCCACCAACCATGGAATTTTTTTTTAATATATTCATTTATGTCTGGGATGCAGAGATCAGCAGATCTTCTTCTTATGTATATGCTTTTATGAATTTTTGGCTCTTTTTTCCTTAATTTACAGCTTAATTGAAATTGCTTTTTCTATTGGTCCCTCATCTTCATACTAGTTAAATAATGGGTGTAATATCCCTCATTCTTTCACATAATGTGTGTTGTCTTCAAGTCAGAATCTGCACTATATTTGAATAGTGTTATCAAAAGTTAAAGGCCAGTCAGCTCTCCTTTGACACTTTTGTAATCAGGAGGACCTGGCAAGGGAGATCACAGCCTTGATTTTGGAAAGTCTAAATTCAAGATGCTGTTCTGCCTCAGATTTCTTGTATAGCCTTTGGCATGGCCATAAAGAGTAAGAATCAGTGCATGGTAGTCATCTGCAATCATGTGCATGTACCATGTTACAGGTACCATGCAACACCACTGAAGAGAACAGAGTTAAAATCTGCCCTTCCTCAGAATTTAGTCATAAAAAGGCATGTCTACATAAGGAAATGAAGCACAATCCAGAAACATCCAGGTTGGCACTAACAAAATCTCTAGGTTTTCATGGCACATCCCTTCATGCACATTTTAAGAGAAAACTGCAAACAGTATAAAATTTTGGGCTGGAATTCAATTCTGAAAAACTTTCAGTCATATTCCGCATCATGTAAGAAACCTGGTAATAAACTTAAGGGACGAATGACTAATATCTAGACCCAAGTGAGGGTTAGGCATGCTGTAGATCTGAACTATTTGTACTGAACAAGGTAGAAACATCTGGTGTCTCAAGCAGGAGGTGGTTCTTGGGCTGATGGAGTGCTTCTGGCTTTCACCTCCTAAATTTTGCCGCTCTACCGTGTCAGGTAACTGAATTATTTCTCAGACAGCTGTAATTTTTAATATTTGTGCCTGTCATTACCAACTGAAATGTGGCAAAAGACCTGTACTGGTGTTCTGTATCACGTTTTGACACAAGCAACAATTTTGTTTTAAACAGGGAGTTTATTTTAAAAGTAGTTTTTCTGTATGAGGCAAGTAACACACCTTCTGAAACATGTATCTGGGAAGGAGAAGACAACATGAAAAAAGTTTGCAAATAACACTACAAAAGAATGTTTCTTGGACATATTAGAGGTTCATTACACAGATTAAAGGTTTTTATCTAGCAGCAACATGTGCTTTTGCTAGAGGTTTAGAAAACTTTTTTCCTGAATGACATGGAATAAGATTTATGAGAGGGTAATAGCATCTTCTGATTATACCAGGTAAGACAGCAATCAATTTAGAACACTAATTCTGACAGGCACAGTGGCTGAGCGATACTTGAAGCTGTTGCATTGAACACATTTGTGTTCCCAGGTGTAACCTTGTGTCACCTCAGTTAATGAATTAAAAAAAATGCAAGAAATTTTGCTTTCTTCTTTTCTGTAATATGAAAATCATCTGCAAGCACTGGTTTTGAAGAGAGCAAGAGGTAAAATAGACACAGATTTAGACTACATAGTCTACTAGATCAGTATGTTCTCCTGTAAGCTATAGGGTACTATGGGAAAAATTGTGCTCAATCTGGAATTAGTACCGGTAAATTGATACTGAAGAAGAGGTCAAATACACATGTGCTGCAGAATGTGTCACTTAGGAACGTTAAGAGGCAGGGATATCAATCACTTGTGCCTACTCTCTACCTTTTATAACATATTTGAAGGGTGAATATGGACAAAAAGAACAATTTGGAGTCTGATTTCTAGGTTGTGGAAGTATATAGTAGATCAACAGCAGTGCTGCAAGTCAGGAAAAAAGCAGGAATAGTGAAACAGCAGTGATATTGATTTCTTATGTAATTTATATTTTAGGGATTCATCTACATGAGAATAGGATTCTTAGTAACCATCATTTTATCAAAATTACCTCCAATTCTTCATAAATTCTGCTCTTAAAATGTGAAACTGTTAATCTGTCTGTATGATTTGCTAAGAAATTTGTCTGTCTTATTTGAAAAGACACAGTCATTTGTGAAACTTAATTCTGTATTGATTTTATTTATGCTAGTTATTGTCTGTAAATCAGAGCATCCTATTGTCTGTACATCAGAGCATCCTTATGGAAGAAGGGGCAGGCCACTCAGGAAGACTACAAAGATTTCAGAGGCTATGCAGGGAGAAAATTAGAAGGGTCGAAGCTCAGCTAGAACTTAATCTGGCTAATGCCATAAAAGACAATAAAAAAATGTTTTTATAAATACATTAACAGTAAACGGAGGACTAAGTTGAATCTCCATCCTCTATTGGATGCAAGGGGAAAGAGTGACCAAGGATGAGGAAGAGGCTGAGGTACTGAATGCCACCTTTGCCTCAGTTTTTAATAGTAAGACCAGTTGTTCTCTGAGTGCCCAGCTCTGATCTGGAAAACAGGGACAAGGAGCAAAATAAAGTCCCCATAATCCAAGAGGAAATGGTCAGTGACCTGTTACACCACTTAGACACATACAGGTCTATAGGACCAGATGGGATCCACCCAAGGGGACTCTGGCTGTTGTTGGAAGTGCTCACCAAGCCACTGGCTAAAAAGGGAAGTCTCCTTTAACTGAAGGTGAACAGATGTGACACCTATTTAAAACAAGGCCCAGGAAGAGGAGCTGGGGAACTACAGACTTGTCAGTCTCATATCGGTGCCAGTGAAGGTTATGGAGGAGGTCATCTTCAGTGTCATCACGCACCATATACAGATCAGGCCCATTCAACATGGGTTTATGAAAGGCAGGTTCTGCTTGACTAACATGATCTCCTTATATGACAAAGTGATCTACTTAGTGCATGAGGGAAAGACTGAGGATGTTGTCTACCTGGACTTCAGTAAAGCTTTCAACACTGTTTCCCACAGAATTCTCATGAAAAAACTGGCGGTTCACGGCTTGAATGGACATATGCTTCACTGGATAAAAAACTGGCTGGGTGGCCAGCACCGAAGAATGGTGGAGAATGAGTTATATCCAATTAGTGGCTGGTCACAAGAGCATTTCCCCAGGGCTCAGTATTTGGCCCAGTGCCATTTAATATCTTTATCAGTGATCTGGATGAGGGGATTGAGGGCAGTCTCCAAAAGTTTGCAGAAAACACCAAATTAGGTGGGTGTGTCAATCTGCTTGAAGGTAGAAGGGCTCTATAGAGGGATCTGGACAGGCTGAATCAATTGGATGAGGCCCATTGTGTGAAGTTGAACAAGGCCAAGTGCAGGGTCCTGCACTTAGGTCACAAAAACCCCATGCAGCACTACAGTCTTGGGGAAGAGTAGCTGAAAAGATGCCCGATAGAAAAGGACCCGGAAATTTTGATCAACAGCTGGCTAACATGAGCCAGCAATGTGCCCAGGTGGCCAAGAAGTCAATGGCATCCTGGCTTGTATCAGAAACAGTGTGGTCAGCAAGACTAAGGAAGTGATCATGCCCCTCAGCACTGGCAAGGTCACACCTTGAATATTGTGTTCAGTGTTGGGCCCCTCACTACAAGAAAGATACTGAGGTGCTGGAGTGTGTCCAAAGAAGGCAAATCAATCTGGTAAAGAGTCTAGAGCGTGTTCCCTCAGCACAAGGACTGGCTTGTTTAGTCTGAACAAAAGGAGTCTGAGGGCAGACCTTATTTCTCTCTTACAACCACCTGAAAGGAGGATGTATCAAAGTGGGAATTGGTCTCTTCTCCCAAGTAACAAGCGATAGAACAAGAGGAAACAGCCTCAAATGCCAGAGGAAGTTTAGACTGAATATTAGGAAAAAATTCTTCAAAGAGAGGGTTGCAAAGCACCAGATCAGACTGCCCAGGGAAATGGTGCAGTCACCATTCCTGGAGGTATTTAAAAGATGTATAAATGTGGTGCTGAGGGACATGATTTAGTGATTTAGTGATGAGTTAGCAGCTGGACTTGATCTTAGAGGTCTCTTCCAAACAAAATGATTCTATGATTATATGACAACCGACTAATACTGATACAGTGCAATAATCTTAAATTTAAAAAAAGGATCAGGGCATAAAGAAATATAGTTAATTACATTAGGTCATATCATTAAGCCAAGCAGTGGATGTTCAGACATCCTTCTGCACACAGAAGTGAAGAAATGAAAATGGTAGGTGAGTGACAAAAAACTGACAGAAATAAGGTCTAAAATAATGCTGATGACACAGCTTTTTAATAAAGTTCTCTGTTTCACAATATAGATTGATATTCCTTCTAGCTGTTCATTATGAATTTGTGTCATTTCTTCTTCTGACATCATCTTGTCATTTAAAGAGCAGCTTTCCAGTAGTCCAAAGAGAGGATCTTAAAATAGTCACACAAATGTGGTGACAGGAAAAAAGCAGCAGATCTTAAATATTTAGTGCCAATCATCTGCATTCCAGATGCACACTGTTCAAAACATTGTAAACATTTGTTTGGAAACATTTGTATGTGGTAAATATAAACAATAAAAATAAAATTATTCTTTAAAATGCCCATGTGCTGAATTGTTTAAAACAAGTAGGAAAAAAAAATTCTATATGTTTAAA
>WUAM01000295.1:41717-56920 GCA_024336885.1 Actenoides hombroni
AGAGGGCATATTTGAAAATATTTTCTATATAGAAATGGGGAGACACACAAAAAAAGACTATTTTTTCTGGAAGGGTTGGTTCCCAACTAAAAATTTTGTCTGAACAAAATTGACTGAAATTAGGCTAGGTTGTGTTTGCAAGAGCATACAAAATGTGTATGGCCTTAATGGAAGTTTCATTATTATATACAGATGGATCAAAATATAGCTGATATTTTTTCAAAAATTCTGTTTTTTCTGGCCCTTTTTCTACCTGACTGTATTGATAGACTTCATTAGGCAGCATTTTTATATTACAAGTGGAACTTGGTTTGTTCATAAAGCATTTTTTCATCTCTCTTGATGTGTTTTGCAAAACTGTGTTTTTAAGATAAGCAACACGGACTGTGCACTGAGGATATCTTGTAATGCTCATAGACATGTAATGCTCCTGGTATCCTTAAAGGAGATAATTAAAATGTAATTGAATGTGAGGTTTGCTGGTCAATACGGGCTAATAAGGGTCTGCACAATTTATATTGCAAAATGAAGCGTGGTTTCATTAGCTTATAAATAAAACAGACATATTCATTTGAAAATAAATTAATATTTTCTCACTTGCTTACAAATGTTTACCAATCTTACAAATCTTTATGGATATTAATGTGTACATATCCAGAAAAATACATTTCTTAAGTTGTGTATATATACACAATTAGACACAAATACACACATTATCTGAAGAAAATACATTGTTGTTTCTCTTCATTAATACAGTCCTGAATAACTGACAGTTCACAAAGAAATACACATTAAAAGTAAACACAGTGGTTTTGAATAAATGCCTCTTTCCTTCCAAGAGTACAACAGTATAGAGGTAGGTTTCATTTTCCTCATGCTTTGTGCAAACATTTCTTTGAGTTCTATGCCTATGAGTTTGCAGTTACTGAAATTGGATTTGAAGGGTATATTTGAATGGGCTCCAAAATCACAAATGCAGCTTAACCTCAGATATCTCTTTTACCTTTATTTTTACCACTTCACTCCCTGACTGCTGAGCCAAATATGAAGCTCTTCCATCTGAGTTGTCCCTTTTTCATCTTACTTCCTTTTCTCATAAGCATCCTTCTCCAAAGAACAGTATTTTTCATTTTATTCTTCCTTCTCAATGTGTTTTTGCCTTGTCCATGTATAGAACCTTAGTCAAAATTGTATTTTCTAATTCTAATTCCCTACTTACTATCAGAAAAGGTATTACTGTCTACACCTACATGTAGGACTTTCCTTGCTTCAATATATTTATTGAGTGAAAAATTCCTGTTATACCAAGCATGCAATATGAAGACCAAGAGTAAAATTCCAATAGTATTAAGCTTCAATTTCATTCATTAGACTGTTTAGACTATCCTTAACAATCAGTTGTCTGTCCTCATTTATTTTCCCCACTTTGTTGTCAGCTCTATCAGTCTCTCAAACTTGTTGACAAGGGAAGTTTTCCAGATAGTGCTCTCCTGCCCTTTAGTAAAAATTACACAGTGGGTGAACGGAACTGTTTCTTTGCTTTGTCAAGTACTAGAAGTGGAAAGGTTGTTGAAAAGTGTGTCATTGAATTCTGATTTATCAAGAGATGTGAGACAACTCACTGGACACCTAGCTACTTTTGCACCAATTTATGAGTTTATCGAGACAAATAATCCAGATTCTGCTAAGAAAACAAAATTTCTACAGGCAAACTCAACAATGAGGGAAAATACAGCCTCTGATCCTGAACATTATGAGAGCAATGCCCACAGCTTATCTTAATACAGTAGTTCTGCTTGATAATATTCATCATTCAGAAATAAAAGTTTTCTCTTGCAGGTAGGAAAGCTCAACTTTCATTCACAGGTCTCTTGTGGGACATGGTTGCCAATAAGCTACTTCCAGTTTTTAGCACACATGGACATGAGAGGTATCTTCCTGACATTATCAGTTGCTGACGCTTTTATTTATGTGCCTAATCAGCAACCCATATGTGCCTCCTGCTCCCCACCACTGGCATATACTTGCACACGCATGCATACAGACACACACATGTACACAAACACTCTTGTATCACTGACTGTCCCAGTCCAAGAAGACTTGACCTCTTACATCTATACGATTTACTATAACCCATTAAACCAAAGCTGAGGACTCTGGTTCTGCCTTAACTTTTTCTTTTTTACTTTTTTTTTTAATAGGTGTACAGTAATCCATTGTGTGACTGTTTGTTGGCTATAGAGGGCCAAGGAAGCAGCATCAGTTCCTCGACAGTTAAAACTGGCTTTTGTTTTTTAGATCTATTTTACCACATAAGGCACCTGTAAACTGCTGAGCAATTGAATTCAGGCCCCACAGCTCTATGTGTACATACATTTATCCAGAAAGTGCTACTCCATGAAGATGAGTAGCTATCAGGATTTCCATCACATAATTTTTACATAAGCAATAAGTAGCAAATAAATTGAGAAAGGCACATTATCACCTTGCCATATTTTTGTATGTTACAGATTTGCTTTTGATATACAAATCAGATTCCGGAGATTTTGAGTTCCAAAGATCAGGAAATATATATTTCAACTTGTGAATATAATTATTAGCACAATTTTGATGGAGCGTATATAAACTGAACTACTATAATTCTGTGATCAAATGTGACATAGTATTTTAAAAAATATTCTTTATTGATACAGAAATGCAAATTTAAACAAATCAATTTGAGGTCATGGTGTGCTTGCAGATAAGTGTGTACATTTTTTATTCTTTTTTTCTATCTCCCAATCCACTTATCACAAAATTTTCATCAGAATTAGCAGGTATTAGATGCCAACAATTATTAGCAGGAAAAGATTCAGTTATCTTCCAATGGCAAACATCTATTTTTCTCTTAACTTATTAAAGGTATGTGTTTTATGACGGTAAGTCTGTATACTTTCATTTTTCATTCTTTTTTCTCATCATGATCTATGTGAAAATGATTAAATCAGATATACAACCTAAAAACATATTGAATCTTATAATGCAAGAAGTATAAATTGATTTACACATTTTCATAGCTTTCTGGGTTAAAATTAATTAGGAAATATAAAAATATGGATATTTGCCACTTCATGAATAACGATGAAAATAAAGAGAACTGAAAAAACTGGCAAATACCAAACTTGGTAGTCATATTTGAGGTCAATTCCAAAATCATAGAATTTGCCTACAAAAGGAGAGTTTTTCGCCTCCACCTCAATCATATAAATCTGTCCCATAAAGGCAGCTTTAGCAGTGAGGCACTGTGAATTTCTCTTTTACTGCCAAGTGTTGTCTCTTGGACATGTCTTCTAGGCTATTTTCACAAGTCCTCTTCTTTGAGGCAATTAGGAGTTCATGCTCCTAGCTGCCATGTACAAAAACCTGCTCTGATGGTCTGCAGAACTAACTTCTAAATTTAGGTTGTTTGAATCACCTCTTCTTATCTGTCAGAGGTAGCCTCAAGATGATCTGAGTACACCCCCTGAAAATGTATGTCAAGATTCATATGGGTAAATACACAAAGACAAAGTGATTTAAGAAAACACAATGACAGTCTTATATGAATAGATGTCTTCCATGTTTTTCTTATATTTCTTAGTTTATCTGCACTTAAAATAAATCATGAGTAAACCTTTCTCGAGGAGTGCTAACACAACCCCTTCAGATTTTGAAATAAAATGAATAAAGAGGACAGATAATTGAGGTATATTTTGACTTAATTCTTTATTTTATTAAAATATATGTATTAAATCTGCAGTTCTGTGTTGTTAGACTCAGATTTTCAAGGAGCTTTGTCACCTCAGCTGCCTTGGATGAGAATTTTATATTTTTCCACACTCTACCAGAAGTCCTGCAGTAGGTGTGTTTCCCTTCACAGCAAGTGATTAATCACCTTGGCCTCCTGATGATGACATGAAACCAGAGCACAACTTCATAGGAGCAAGATGTCAAGCAGTCAGTGAGGCTGCTACCACTTGAGGCTGAAAGCTGCAAAGGGTGTTATTGTCCTTTATCCAGAAAAAAATTTTCATTGCTGAGACTGCTCAGGAGGATGTGTCTGGTAAGTTTCCTCCTCAGTACTGTCATCCACTGTTAAGCTTAAGCAAATTAAGAAATATTTCTCAATAAATACGTTTTCTTTATCACAATACTTTCCTTCCTTTCTAAGAAACTTTGATTCAGTTAAGAACATAGCACTTTTTTAAAGTTTCTTCACTGAATTTTGAGCTAAACTCATTAAAATGGTGGTTCTTCACTCAAGACTTTGTTCAAGGCTGACTGAAAACTAAAAAAATTCCATTGACTATAATGAAAGCATATTTTTCTTTATAACACCATAGACAGTTATTTTATAAAAATCAGAACTAAAGTCTATTAAAGAAGTCTTTCCATGGCTGAATGTCTGATCTTCATGCTTCTTTAAAAATATACTGCTTTGTTCCGTTGTGAAATTAAGACTGTTGCTAATATTCTTCACTAATAGAACAAAGGAAAATGGGAATTTGTGGCATTTGGCAGTGAATCATAAAGGCAGTATGTTCTTGTTCCTGGAAATACAAAACAAACTCCATCATTCACTTAGGGCACAGCAAGGAACACAATTAGAAAATAAAAAAAAAAGGAAAAGGGCTAGCAATAGCAATATTGGTCTGGCTATTTCTTTTAGCAACCAAAATAACAATAATTTATAAGGACCTTATGTGAACATAAGAAATGCCATGTTGGAGCAAATGAATGTTCTGTCTAGTCTAGTAATGTTCTCTCAATGACAGCAGATGCCAGATGCTTCAGAAAAAAAAGCACAAAACCCTTGCAAGGCAACTAATTCTGAAAAATGATTTTGTAGTGTATGTAGCTTGAAAATGTATATTCCTTTCTGTGTACTCCATCTTTAATTCTGTTGCTGTGCCTAGACTGCAACCATATTGTTCTGAGTATTTCCACAGTTTGTTACAGAGTATGTACATTTTGTTCCTATTATGTCTTGCTGTTCTATTTAATACATATTAGTACACTGTTTAAATTCAAAATATATCTTGTGATCTCTGTGTATGAGACATATCCTATCCATGGGAATATCTGCCTGATCCTCAAAGACAATATCTGATATTGTAACACTAGTGATTTATATAACCTGAAAAAGTCCGAAATCTTTCCCATTTTCATTCATCAGAATCACTAACTGTATACAAGAGAAAAGAAGAATCATGCACAAAATAAAGAGGGTCTACCTTGATGGGTGATAGAACTTAAAATTTGAGTAAAGATGCTGCATAGATGGATTTGAGGCAAAAAAATACCAACATCTTTAGGTCAAGATTTATACGGGTAAATACAAGAAGATAAAGGGTCTTTTCTTAAAAATGTCTTATTGAAAGTCAATAAACTGAGTACTAACACACTTATAAGTTTTTGTAGAACTACAGATTTTTAAATAAATGAGTGGTATGCTGTATTTTTCACACACCTCAAATTCCTACATCTGAATCACTCATTTAATTGTTTTCCAGTAAAAAGAGCTTCATTCCAATCACACACAAGGAAGGTTTTTAAAATTGCCTGCAGGATTTTATGAGTATCAGTCCTATTGAGAGTTCAAAGTCATGTTCTGATACACTTTTCTGTTTCTTGTACCACATTCCTAGGGCAGTTCCTTGGGAATTCCTTTAAGCTTGAAGAATTTTGAAAGTAGAGCAGATTGGTATTAACTGCAAGGTATATATTAATATAAATCAACTGAATAGGAACTGGTAACTCTTTTGTAACCTGATAGCTTAAATACAAAGCCAGTTCCTAGATTATGAATTCATATACACATAAATGAGGTTTTGGTAGCAATTTTCTTTTTTTCAAAAAATGGATTCTGTTATAAAAGCCAACCAAGACAAGGCTGACTAGCAAAAATGCATGCAAAAGCTTGCTCCTTTCTGAACAGCAAAATGACTTTGTGTAAGATAAGGGCTTTTTTTTTCCACTGACATTGTGGTTTACTTGTATTGGACTGCTTATCCAGGCTTTCCACCATTCTACCTGAATACATGTCTCCCTATAAAAATTCAAAAATATTCATATTCCAAAATACATGTTTGTTTTCAAAGCAGTGGTTGAAGTCATGTCTCCCAGTTTCATCCCAAACTGATATCGGGGGCAGTAGAAGAATAGTTGCTATTTGGCACTTCAACCAGTGTACTTCTGAGTATGGAAGCATTTCTTTATGTGTAATGATATAATGAAAAGTTCTTGGCCATGTTTAGTACCTATTAATAAGGGAGTATAGTATATATGATTCTTTTTGTTTGCCTTCTAAAACTTATTTTCCTGAATTGAATTGTATTGCAATCAGATATGTTTTGTCTCAGGAGGAAATACATGAGGTGCATTGAAGTAACAATCTTCAAGCAGGTTGTCAATGGAGTGCTTCTAGCAAGGGAGGAATGATTTATTTATTTTTTTTCCCTCTATGTCCCCATGAGTGGGATGACAACAATGATCTCAAATTGCTGCAAAGGAGATTTAGGACAGACATTAAGATAAACTTTCTAATGGCAGGATGGGTAAACATTGGACTAGGTTGCTTAGGGAGACTGTGGATTTTCTACCATTTGAAGCTCTTAAGACTTGAGACAAACCTCTCACTGGAATGATTTAGTCCATTCCTAGTCTGTTCCACTACCGTCTGATATTGCTCCCCAAACTATTTTTCCATTGTTCTTTAAAAAAAAGTATGTCAAATGGTGATACTGAGCTCTGAAATTTGTGGGAAAATATTTTATAGGAAAACCTGGGTATGAATGATAAAAAAAAAAAAAAAGAGAAAACAAACAAAAAAATCAGGCTAACAAAAGCAAAGGCTTTTATATATAATATAATTGACGCAAAAAAAATCAAACAAAAAAACCCAATGAAAAACACAGAAAAAGAAAATATAAATGTTGATATTAAGTAGGTAAACAATAAGTATTAGACTTAACAATAACCTAACACTCTACCCATGTTTTTTATCGGTTTTCTGGATCTTGAGATCTAGAATTTTTTTTCTTTAGATCCCTTAAGAAAATAGAATTGAAGTTTTTCTGATGTGTTGGATGAGATTTTAAATTTAGTTTTAATTTCCCATGGCAGAAATAACACATTATTTTTCTAAGTTACCAGACATAGTAGAGCAAAGTGCGACATGAAAATGTTCCTCAAGTCATGTCCATCTTTGCTGGGCAATTACAGAAAATATATTTGAAACAGAGGAAATGTCAAATATATGAGTAAAGGAGGAAGGAACATACTTGGGTACAATGAAGACATCTCAGGAATACTTTACAGGTATATAGAATTTTGAACTCACCATTGTTGTCAAATGTCACAGCTATACATGATACTGTAGCTTGTTATTGTCTCATTAAAAAAAAAAAAGAAAAATACTTAGAGTAGAAGAAAAATAGATAGAAAAAAAACCCCATGTAATTATAACATACTTTTAAGTTAAATAGAAAAAATCATACATTGTTTCATTACAAATTATTTTTGTAACATGTAGGCCACAGAGATACTGTATCTCCATTTTAGTGCCATTTGTGGTTCCCTATTTCCAGTCTGCTAGACTCTGAACAAATACTTATCTTAAAAGTAAACCAAAATAGCAGTCTTTGAATTTTAACTTTACAATTGCTAAAACTCTGAAGAACAACAAACATGTAATCAGTTTGAACTAAACTCTGAAACCACTGCTGTATTTACTGCAGCTGACCTTTAGGTGACACAACAGAATTTTTTTTTAATTATTCAATCTTTTGTCCTGATATTACTATTCTTTCTCACCTGTTACAAACAAAAAACAAATAAACAAACCACCCCTATATATAAAATATAAAAGTTACTTGTTGAAAACATGTAAATATACAAATACATACACATCTAAAACATGTGGGTATAAGTATGTATCACTCTGTCTCCATAAATAATTTGTGACAACAAATAATGAAATATATTTTCTCAGTGGAAATTGAGGAATTGATGGAATAGTGCTTCATTTTTCTCTCAGATATATCCAGGCTTCAACTCTAATCATGTTCATGTAATGAATGACACAGTTTGGCATATATAATTTGTGCTTCAAATGTATGCCTTAGCTAACATGATTTTCTGAAATAATTTTTTTTTAAGTTAAAATAATAAGCAACTGTTTATAACAGCCATATATTTCACACTGGTATTTTAGTATGTCTGTGACTGTCTTAGTCCCCTGATGTAACAATCCATCTGACTATCTTACTCTTCAGTACCATCCAGATAGGTTCTGGACCTAATCTATTGATCTTCTGAATAAAAAAAGAGCTACTGATGATATTGCTCAGATTCCCATACACAGCATTCCAGTATTCAAGTTCTGAATCTATGTTTATATCATATCTAACACTGAATTGCACTGATTGTTTTCCAAGAAGATAAAAAGAGCTTAGCTCCGAAAAACTAGAAAACAAGAACAGAAAGGGTGTATAATTATTTGCTATAAACTACGGTGTAAACACTGAGGAAAGGAAAAAACTAATTAAGCCAAAGGACAATGCTGACACAAGAGCACATGATTATAGAATTGTCATGAATCAATTTAAAATTGAAATTAGATTAAAGTTTCTAATCATTAGAAGAGTAAGATTAAGGACTAGCCTTTTAATTAGAGTAACAAAGGAATAAAGTCTAGTTAGTTTTAAAGTGGATCTGAGAGAAATGCTGCCAAGTTGCCTGAAATAGCAGAACCCTAAATCCAATGTTCCTGTAAGTTTCTCCTAATTATATGTCTGTAAATTGTCTTGGTTTATACATCACTACTCATTTCACCAATTGGTGACAATTTCAAAAGGTACATCATACCTCCCTTTAAAATTAGGCAGTCAATTAAGTGCTGGCTCTTAGAAATGTCATGTAGATACCACATAAAGTGCAGAGTCAGATCTGTTTTTCTTGCAATTATAAACAAAATAACAATTGGATTCAATACTACAGGTGTAAGCTCGAAATACTGATTGTCTGTCACTCCATATACACAATCTTACATTGTTTATAAAAGGATGACTCCTGTGGGATTCCAAGAAAGCTGAGTAAAAGTTCATGTTTCACTTTCTGCATTTATGCTGATTAACAACCTGAAACATTACTGTTATTGTAGTATTAAAACAACTAGAAAAAATTGGGTGTTTTTTGTGTTGTTTATTTTGATGGTTTTTTCATCCTTTCAGTTATAATGTACATCTGAAATTTAATTTAGGCACAACTGACATAACTGTGTTTGGCACGTAATACTTAGGAAGAAAGGCAAATATGGTACTGAAAGTGTGTGTTGCACAGCTTCTAGAAATCAACAAGAAAAATGGAAGGAAACAAAAGAAAATTAGAAATATTTGGACACTTACAAGCATCTCTGGTACTATTCTTGCTACTGAAAAGCTATATTTGATTCTACTGAAGTTTAATGCAGATTACTAAAGCCTACACTTGACAGTATTGATTGAAATTCCACTATCTGGCAGAACTCTGCAACATAGATCAGAGCTGGATAAATAAATCAATCACTATATAGTTCATACTTCTAATTAGCTGACATTGTATTCATTTATGATTCTTTCTATCCTTTTTTCTATGACAATTTTCCTTATAAAGTTTTATTAATATACTATAATTGATTTATGTACCTTCTCCAAATTCAGTGAAGTTTTTGAAAGAATTCTCCATTTTTCAGGACAGGCCTTGCAAGACCAGAGTTTCAAAGACCCATGGAAATGGAATCTTACATTCCCAGAAGTGCTCACATCATATCCGTCTACACAAGTCACTTCATCAAACCAATCAACAAAACTAAGAGGAAGGATCCTATTTAATCAACCAGAATTAAATAGGGCAATTCACATTTAGATTGAAGACTTGAAATCATAAGATATAGATAGTATTTTTTCAAGGAGTTCTTGCCAAATTGTATTCCTTGAAAAAAATAGACACCTTTATTTTCTTTCACAGGCTTCTTTCTGTCATGCTAGTAAGATTTATATGCGTCTTTGTAGAACAGAACATGTACGTACTGCTGAGCAGCAGTTCAAAATGCTGATCAAACAGCCCTTAATTGAGTGAGGCCCACCAAATGCAACACTTATCAGACTCAGTCAAAACAGTTCTATACACTCAAGATTATGCCCTAAGCTCACACAACCACAATAACTTTTGATTGTACTGCCATTAAAAATTTATGACTCGGGTAAAAGTAAAAAACTAAAAAGAGACTTACGATTCTTTGTATATATATATGTATGTCAACATATATATTTATCACCAACACTTGAAGTAGCTTTTTTCTGTACCTTGCAATAACAGCCAGAGTAGCTTTCTCCAGCTTTCAGGCCTTCTTTAAATTATAAGCATTGACATTTCTCTCCAAACCCCATTTGGAAGTCTCTTTTCTGTGATGTAGCAACAGGTCATAGAGTAGCACCAGGTTTTGCAACTACTGTTTTTTTAAAAAACTCTGAATAGAAAAATATCCATGAAATCAACATTAATACTGTGTGGAAATAAGACACAAAATATAGAGACAAAACAGTTTGAACTACATTTCCAAATAGATCAGAATGAGAGGCCAAGAAAACTGTAACAAGCTCCCAGCTGGGAAAACTTGTAATTGCAACCAGACAGAACAATGAAACTGAGATAGTAAAACCACTAACAAGGGAAAAGGAAAATTTAAGAGACAAATAAAGGAAGTATTCTCGTATGTCTGACATGAGCTTCAGTAAATATGATGAAAATGTTCATTGGTAGCAGAATGTTAAATTTGCATGAAGAAAACGCAAAGTATTATAATGGCAAGTAAAAGAGATACCATATAACACAACAGAAATCTGTCTTAAAAAAAAAGAAAAAAGGAGAAAAAAAAAAAAAGAAAAAAAAAAATTAAACCAATACAATACAAAACAAAACATACACACACACACACTCACAAGACATTAGGACAAAATAAGGGGATAAATGTAAATCCACAAACAAAAATGCCCAAAGCAGCCTGTTATTACAATATCATCCTCAGCAAATGCAATCAGAAATAATGGTAACATTATCACAACAGAAGACTTCATATTGACTCAGGGATTCTATCAATATGACTATCCAATATGCCTATCTATACCCTTAGCATGTGTGGCATTATGATAATGTAATAAAAGAAAAAATTACCCATTAAAACAGAAAATAAAAGAAGGCTATGATTTAAATTCATTTCTGAACAAGGATTACTTCATACCCTAATACTTTCTGTATACTCACCCATCCAAAAGAATACTGCACTCCCTGCTATTATTTTCCCACATGTAATTGCAGCTGTTTATTATTACTATTAATTTATGTTTGTGCTAAAGCTATACAAATAAAACATTCATGAGAACTCTAGACCTATGTTACACATAAATACATCCTGAAAAAGATCAGAATGCATTTATTCCAAAAGGTGCTCAGCCAGACCAAAAATTGAGAAACTTAACATTATCATTGGATGATCTTAAAAATTTCAGACTTTCAGTTTAAATAAGCACACTAGACTATTAATAATTGCTAACACAATCTCTTAATTATCTACTTTCAAAGATTATACATAGCTGGTTCAGAAACACCACGAAAGTCAACAGCTTTATTTCCTTCTGTTTTTAATTAGGTGCCTATTGATTTTATAAGCATAAAAACATTGTCTCTTGCATAATTCTTCCAGTTATACTGCTGAATTGCATAGTCTGGCAAGAAATAGAATCATAAAGCTTAGAGAACAATTGAAACCATTATATCATTTTGGTCAAGTAATCATGCCGCCACTGAAGGGGCTGCTTCTCCTCAGACAGAAGAAATTGCCTTTCAGGCAATGTAAAGCATTTATTTTGCACTTTTAATGTTGGCAATCATGACGGAAACAACCCGCAGTAAACATTCAGAATGGTAAAGTAAAAAGTGTTCTAAAGTAAAAAGTATTGCAATGAGTGGGAAACTGCATTGTCAAAAGATGTGACATTTGCCAATGTAAAGGTCTGTTGAGGCCGAGAAATGGCCACTAAAAGTGAAGAATTTGGAATAAAACTGTCATAACAACAGGCCAAATAGTCCTGGACCATAGGTGCAGATGGCATGCTCAATAGAGTGCGAGTTAAAGGAGAGGGACCACCAACTAGAGAGATGAGTTGGTAGTTGAAGTGACATTCAGCTGAAGACTATTCTGTGATAATGATCAGTGAAGAAAAATACCTGAAAAGAAATGTTGAAGAAAGGAAGCAAATGAGCAAACAAGAAACTTGAATGTTCTTACCCAGAGTTCTCAAACCACAAGTATAACTTTTATAGGCTGTGAGGTTACACAGGTAATACAGAAATATAAATTGACTATCAAGCTTTGAATGCTCCCTACACAGTGTTTTCTGAGGTTTTAAAATCCACGGACTCACAGGTCTTGTGATTTGGAAGAGCTAAAAAAATGTAATGTTTACATTCATACTGTGAAGTTTTTCAGCCATCAGATCCCCTTTCACTGGGATTTAACTTTCTGAGATTTAATATGGGAAATTTTTGTATCCAATCATGAGTAACAACTTTAAAGAAATAGAAGCTGTATTTGTTTTAAGCTAATTCTAAAAAAAAAGCTGATTTATTATTTTTTGTGTTATTCTACCTACCTTTTTGATGCAATATTTTTTTTTTAAGTAATATTAGAGAAGGTGACCACCACCTTGGTATAAAAATACACTGTGTCTTGTAATACAGAAAATATAATTCCTGAAAATGGACTTAGAGTTATTTAAAAAGACTATAGCTCTGAAAAACTTTTTAGGAAATAAAGGGAAATAAGTAGAAATAAAGACATGAAAACTATTTGAAAAGATTGTCCTGGAAAGTGGTAATTACCCAAACAATAGAGCATAAAGAGTTTAAATTCTCTTCTAATTTCTATTTGATTTAAACAAAAAAAACCTTCAAATTACTCTTTGGATGAAGTGGTAGTAAGAAAGCAATCCCATGGGAAGTCAGAAGTAGATAATGGGACCTTAATGTCCAAATATATGTTATCAATACTACAATAAAAGTTTGAAACAATATAAATTTGAAACTGCTTAGAATTTATTTGTATAAATATGTAGGTGATAAATCTGAATTAAAAATACAAGACAGTGAATTAGATTATTACCATTTGAAGGTGTGCAATGACAATTTTGGTGATAAGCTTGTTAATTAGAATAGACTCAAGTCTACTTATTTAATACATTTTCTCTATCATCTACCTAGTTTGTATAATTCACCTAATAGCCTTCATATATGCAGAATTACATATTCCATCTCATAAGGATATCTCTGCATGAAGAATTATTTTGTTTCTTCCACACAACGATGGAGAATGTTAAAGCTCAACAGGAAAGAAAAGCACAGTTCCAAAGACTCTTTGGATGTTACCCCTATGCCTGATAAAGACAAAAGCAAAATAAAGACAAAAGTCTTTGACAAAGAAAAAGTTAACTTTTTTAATGTAACAATAAGCAAAAAGTAGATTTGATTCAACTAAAATTTTCAGCTGTAACTTTTAATTTTTTAACCACAGTAACATAATTTTTATGAAAAGCAACTGAAATATGATATCAAATCTTCTGTCTTTGATTGCCTAAACCTGGCAAACTCAAACTAATCTTTTTTTTTATTGAAATAAAAATTTCAGGCTATGTAAATCTTTTTTTATATAGTTACAAGACTTTTAAAATGTATATGTCTGTGTATGTTTTTATATTCCAAAACTGCATAACTGTTGATTTCTGAAAGACAGGAGTTAAAATATTTGCTAGGATAATATACTTCTGCTTTCTTTGCTTCCAGAAAAATTTGTCTCATTTTGTTTTTAAAGTATTTAAGATTTTCCTCCTTATTTCACCACCTCATAAACCAGGCTCTTAAACCCAGACAATAATGAAAAAGCAGCTTTTTGCTGGCCCCCATATTAACTAGCTCTCTAGAGAGCTCTATGTGCACTACCTCATCCAAGAAGTATTGCTGTTGCAATGCTGGCTTGAAGCAAGGGAGCTCTAAATAATGGATTAATATGAGCAACAAAAATGCATTTTTCCTGTTAGACTTGTGTTTTCCCATATTACACTGGAGCTATACTTTGTCCTTTGAATGTCTTTCAAAACTATAGTGGAGTATTTCTTCTTCAGAAATCCATATTGCTGATGGTGATTGGGGACCAGCTCTGAAGTTCAGAGAAGGTACTCTGTGTCTGCCTCACTCTGAAACAATACTGTTTCTTAACTATTTATGATAATAAAAAAGCTTATTCACCAGTGTATACTCTGTTTCCTGTGGTGATGATTTGTTAAGATACACAGCAAAAAGAAAGTAAAAACTATCTACAAAAATACCTTCCACTTAAGGGAGTAAAAACTGTCCATGAGAATGACAGGAATGTTACACTTTCCCTTAGCTTGGGAAAAAAAATAAAAATGCGCTTTAGGAAAATAAACAGTGATTGGTACAATCTGCAGTGTGAATTGAGAGACTTGAAAAGTGTGAATTTATTTCTTATGTGTGCTAATGATTCTATAAGCGTTGTCTAAATAATGCATTTTATATATGCTACATATGATAGTTTTGTAGTATATATATGCTATATTAGTCTGATAAAATAAAAAAAATATTTGGAGGCTATGTTAAATCCCAGCTGTAGGGAAAGTCTGTGATATAAGTGATGCAAGATTTCACATTAAATGTAACTAAAACATGGAGGTTCTTGTGTTTCTTTTGATGATATGGCTTGAACTAGCCTTTAACCTCATTGAACCAAAGCACACAGTGCCAGTTCCCTAGTCATAATTATATGTAAGAAGAGTAAAACAACATTTCTGCCTTTTCACTCCATTAAAAACACATTGCATTTTCTAATACTAAATACTGATACTAAGTCTTTTCAAGAAGGGCGCTACTTGAGTTTTCAGGCTATTTAAAATACAGCCTCGGTAGAACAAAACTAACATTTTATGCAGATGTTTGCCTTTAGATGTCCTTGTGTGTGTGTGTGTGTGTGTGTGTGTGTGTGTGTGTGTGTGTATGTGTGTGTGTGTGTGTGTATGTGTGTGTGTGTGTGTGTATGTGTGTGTGTGTGTGTGTATGTGTGTGTGTGTATGTGT
>WUAM01000295.1:109057-125035 GCA_024336885.1 Actenoides hombroni
GAAGCGGATTCTTGTACCAGGTTCAGGAACACACCGATCTGGGATCCAGTTCAGAATGGACAGAGTCCTGCTTGAATGCTCCGAGGAAGGAACCAAAAGATGACCAAAGCCAAGCAAAACTGGCAAGCTGTCCAAGAGGGGAAAAGAGCCCAAAGACCCTTTAGATCCCTCAGCCTTATGCCGAATATGATGTATATGGGATGGAATACCTCACTGGTCAGTTTAGGGTCACCTGTCCTGTCCACTACTCCCTGCAGGTGCAGCCTTTCACTTTTCTGCACCACCCAATGTGGTACACAGGATCCAGCAGTGACCTTGGTCTTCTCACTAATCCGTGGTAGTAACTCTAAACATGGGATGTTACCACTGCTAGAAGTAGACACTGTGAGAACAGGCTGCTACCTTCAGAAAGTGCAGTTAGTTAGAAGAACTGAGCCGAAAAGTAAAATCACTGAATATTATTAGTTCTGTTCTCATTCAAACCAGGACATAAGGTTTTTGTGATCATGTGTCACACTATATGCCTCAAATGGCCAAATTCATGTTTGTATAATAAATTATACTTATTGTCTATAAGGTTCAGGTATATATGTGGAATGATTTTCCAAAGTTAGAGAGACCTGCTATGCTGAACGAAGGGAAGAGGAGTAAGGGAAGAGGCACAGTCAGACTGTGTTTATCATTGTAGCTTAGATGTACCTATCTGCATTCTGGGATTGAAAAGAAACATGGTCAAGATGGTCTTCACTGAGAACTGATGTAAAGATTGAAGTTTTCAGGATCCAATTCAAAAAGTGTTTTTCAGAGGAAAAAAAAAATAAATTTAAAATTTAGCTTCTTTTTAGGCTGAGACATGTTCATAAGTTCCTGGGTCTTCTATTCTGGAAGTTGAGTCATTTTGTAGTAGTACCATTCTGGTGATTATTCTGTGCATGGTCAATCTACTTTAAGAGAATTTGCCTCATTGAAAATGTTCTGTGAGGTAGATATTGGAGCATTGCTATGATTTTCAAAAAACCTGTAATGTTTGATAGGCTGAAGAGAGAAAATAAGTTTAAGTCTGAATAATTTCAGATCACAATAAGATACACATTAAGACTCTCTTAAATGGATGAAATTATTACCTTAAATATTTCAAGTCTGACTATAGCTTGATTTTGAAGGAGGATGAGCACTTTGACTCAAGCTCTAAAGGACATGAGTAAGTAGAGAAATTTCATAGATCATAGAATGGTTTGGAAGACACCTCTAAAGGTCATCTAGTCAAATCCTCTTGAAGTGAGCAGGGGCATCTTTAACTACATCAGGTTGCCCAGAGCCCTGTCCAACCTGATATAGAATCTTTCCAGGGATGGAGCATCTACAGCCTCTGTGGTCAGCCTGTTCTGGTGTTTCACCAACCTCACTATAAAATATTTCTACCTTATATCTAGTCTGAATCTACCCTCCTTTGGTTAAAACCATTACTCCTTGTCCTATCACTACAGACCCTACTAAAAATTCCATGACACACTCCAGGAGTCTCCTGGATTGCCTGCAGTTTGCTATGCTATTCTTCCAGCAGATGTCAGGATGGTTGAAGTCACCCAGCATAACAAAAGCTTGTGAGCATGATGTCTCCTGTAGCTGGAGTGAGAAGCAATAGACTTCTTTTGATCAGGTGGCTTGTAGTAAACACCAACGACAAACTGCCTCAGTCACTGATTTTTACCCATAAACTTTCAACCTACTCGTGGCTCTTTTGAGATAGCTCTTCACCAATTACCCATTTCTTGATATAGATGGTAACTCCTCCACCCCTCCTTCCCCTCCTATTACTTCTGAGCAGCTTGTAGCCATCAATAGCTGCACTCTAGTCATGGGATTCATCCCACCAAGCTTCTTAATGACAACCAGGTCATAGATTTCTAGCAGTACAGGGGCTTCTAACTCCTCCGGTTTGCTGTTCATGCTACATGCATTGGTGTAGAGGCATTTCAATTGGGCTCTCAGCTGTGTCAGCTTTTGAGAGGACCACACCTTAATTCCTTTGAAATATTTCACTGGTGTTCCCCTGTTGGCTCCTACTACCTCAGGAGCCCCGGGCTTATCTCCATAAGACTTCAAATGCAATCCAGTGTATTCAGCAAGCCTCAAAGCAACAGGCTGAAGGCCCTCACTAGCACCTCATCAGGAGGTCTGGTACCATGTAGACCATCCCATTACTGAAAAAAACCAATATTCTGGTGGTGACAGCAGCCACAGAGCCACAATAGACTGAATACATCTGCTTCTTCCAATATTGCTTCCCACAACTGAAAAGATAGAAGAAAAAATTACCTGTTCTCCTAAGTGCTTTACCAACTGTTCCAAGCCCTGAAGTCTCTTTGACTGCCCTTGGACTACCTGTTGTGGCTTCATTGCCACACACATGGAAGAGCAATAATGGGTAATAATCTGATGGCCATACCAGGATGAGAAGTTTCCTAGTGATGTCCTTAAACATCCCAGGGAAGCAACAGACTTCCCTAAGAGAAGAGTCTGTCCAGCATATTGGACCCTTTGTTCCCCTCAGAAAGGAGTCATTTACAACTGTAAAGCAACTTTTCTTCCTTGAGGAAATGATGATAGAATCATAGAATGGCTTATGCTGGAAGGGACCTTAGAGATCATCTAATCCAACCTCCCCACCATGGGCAGGGATGCCTCTCAACTAGACTAGGTTGCTCAAGGCCTCAATGATATGGGGATTAAGCCTCTCTGACTTCAGCAACACCTCTGTTGTAGATGGAACGTCATCCATGTCATCAATTGACTGACCTTCCATATCCAAAAGAATTATTAAAAGTGAGGTTTCTCTAAGACTTCTATTTCATATAAATGGTTAAATTATCATATGCCGTAATATAAATATGACCAGATTTTAAATGTCAGGAATGAGACAACTCCGAAAATTACTTTCTAAAAGTATCTTGAATTAGAGGTCTATATTGCTTTGAGCAAAACTGTTTAACGGTGTATGAAAAAGCCACAAACAAAAAATATTCTTTGGCAAGCAAAAACCACCAGTATTTTATCTGCCTCCAAAAGTTGCTGTTGCATTTCCAGTATCTAGGGCACACAGGTCAATTTATAATACCCAAGTTTCCTGCCTGTATGGATTCAAATAATGTGTCTGTTGTTTAATGGTTATTTTTAGCTTGTATAGGTATAGGAAATTATAAGCTGAACTGTCATTTATTAATTAATTTTTGCTTAGGACCTCAACATTTTGGTCACTGATTATTCACTCTTCGATCACCAGATGTTTGACTGAGCATTTTGGCAGTGGCACTCTACAACATTTTCAGTGCAGGAGGTAACAAGAATTACAAAGCTGACAGAAAGAAATTCTAAGAATCAGTGTTTCAAGTACTAATATATATTTATGTCAGTCAAACAGGAGTACTTTCTCAGCTAAGAGTTACTGGTAATTGGATCTATATAGCCTATAAAAACATTCTTTACAAAAAGTGTCACTTTGTTACTGGGGAAAAAAGCATTACCAATCTTTGGGTAGATTAATCAAAATAACAATTTAAAAATAAATTAATCTGGGGTAAAATAAAATTTGGGGCAAATGTGAACTATAACCTTACCATGTTTTCTTTGTTGAGTAAATGTTCTGCAGTCACAATTTTATTTAAATTCCTGTCCAAGTAGCAGTAACTCTCAAAATGTGAAGAAATTTGAACAGATTTCAGATACCTTGCAGCTTACTCTTACAAGAAGCTTGTGTATAGCTAGCTAAGTAAATTGGAGCCCTTTGATTAAAATTGTAGATAACGTTTCCCAGTTTAGGCTGCTTCTCTATTTCATCATTTCCTGAAGAGTTAATAGAAAATTGGAAGTAATCTCTTTACAAAGGAGCAACTAGTATATATGGTTAAATCACATTTAGGTCATAGGCATTTAGGGATAATTCTACAATACCAGCTGCTGCACCTTACTCCTTGCATACTGTTGTTGACTGTCAACAGAGCTGTCTGGCTCTACTAGCCCTGGAATACACCATTTATTAAAATGCACATCATTGCACTTTTAAACTGTTTTCGTAAAACTCTGAGTGGTCTTCAGCTGCCATAACATATGCAGCCAGACATTCTCAAATATCAGGCATCTACAGTGATGTAATTATACTTTTTTTGTATATCCTGACATCCAGCCAGGATACCATTAGGGATCTGAAATTACATTAATTGCTTATGTTTAAGCAATTGAATCACATTAAGTGTATATAATTACTTGTGTAACTTTGTAAAATCACAGGTTTTATTTTGATTCTACTGAACTATGTTTTAGATGCATTTACATGAAGCTTTTTGATGCCTTTGTAACTGAAGTGAACCCAGTCATCAAGGAAAATAATGATGTCACTGTGTTCATAGACCCCATTTTCCTCTGAAATATGCCTGCTGATTTTCCATTTATACCATGGAATGACTGCACTCAAATAAAGAGGCTATGCCAGCTCTGAATTTTACCCATTGACTTCAATAGGAGCTGTATATGTGTAATACTGCTCAAATGTCTTTTGAGTACACATACGATTAGCTCTGACGGGAAGATAGCATAGGCATATTTGTATGTACTGGCATTACTTCTTTACTCTATTCCAGCAATAAAAACTATCTATCACTTTTCTCAAGCAGTGTGTATTACTGAATGATCCCACTGTAGCTAAATAGATTTATAACTCCTTACCATATTGACACTGCTTTTATACTATTGAAGAGTTGTTCTCATTGGAATTGATATTCTATCAGTATTCCACGCAGTGTAAGTAACCATATTGATTCCCTCTTACCCACATCTTGCTTGAATAACTCTGCAAAATTTTTCACATGGAACTCAACTAAATTTGTTAGGGTCTGTAGCATGATGGCCTTTATCTCTCTCTAATTTAGATTTAACCTCCTTGATTTCATTTTTTTTTTAACGTAGTCTCACATGAGCATTTAAGAACACTGACTCATACTACTAATTCTTTCTATTAAGTAGAAACTCTTCAGATGCTGGCTATTAACAACACCTCATGATCAGTTTATTGAAACTGACTAGCCTGTCTAATCTGTAAATCATGCAGTGTTCAGTTTAATGTTCCTTAGATAACTGCAGAGTGGAAAGTTTTAGAGAAGATTATTACAAAAATGTATAATAGTGCTAGTGTACTTACGATATACAAATAGATGTTGCATGGCTGCAGCAGCTGTGTTGGAAAGTCAATTGTTCCCTTGTCATGCAAGTAATGGATTTTCCACTAATCAAAATGTCCTTCTAAGTTTATTAGAAAAAATGAGGAAATGCTCATGGCTTTAAAAACTCATTATCCACTAGTATATCCACTTACCCACATGTATATCCACTTCACCAGTTGTGCACATATTGTACCATGCACTTATTTTTATTTTCTGTTCCATATTATGTACTGAGTCTTCTAATGTTTCCTTCTTTAAGTCCTCCACAGATGAAGTTAATGTTCTGTGTGGCTCAGCATTGGCCCTCACTCTTGGCTGTCAATGCTACCTCTGATAAAAATAACTGGACATAGGGACACACTGTACTACATCTGAACTGGTAGCATATTAAGTATAAAATCTGTTCAGTTTTTTCAAAAACTCATATGAAACTATGTAGTATACTTTGAAAACGAATTTTTTTTTCCTCTGGAACTTTAGTTTTAAGTTGAGCATACTGAATCTTTTTTCCTTAGATGTAAGATTCTTGGTGAATGCAAAGCATCTGGAAACTGAGACAAGTGTTAAATTACTTTTCTTCACTCATCAACTTACATGGTTATTTCCCATATCAATTCTACACATGATTAAGTGTCAATTTCTATTAAAACTTGGCTAGTATATTTTACATTCCAATTTTCAGTATGACCCTGTTATACTTGTCTTTATAAAGATGGTTGGTTATCATCAGCATAGTATTTGTAATATCAGATATGCAATAGGTAAAACAAATATTGAGGAACATAAGGGACCAAGTTCTGTAAGTGAAAGTTCTGGTTCTTAGAGTCCCAAAAATGAAATAAGAAAACTGAGTATAAATACAAATAAATACAGAGCATAAGAGACAATAATCGCAAAACAGAATCAAATTAACTACAAACATCTCACTGCAGTGCTAATGGTTTGGTTGACTGCTTTTATTACACAAGTTAAAGGAAATACAACACCTCTGTCTTATTGCAACATTATATATTCACCTAACATTATAATCTTCAACGGGATAAAAAATCCTCTCTAGTTAGAAGAACCTTGACTCAAATCACTTTCAGGAAGCTGCTGATGTTAGTTTCAATGACATAAGTTCAGTATTACATCTAGAATCTGAAAATTCTCTTTGTGTCTTCAACTTTTTTATGTGTTTTTTTGCCCAAATGCTACTGATTTCACATTTGGTGCACCTCTGAGCAAATGTTGTATATAACAGCATCTGCACCATCAGTTAGAATGCTAACAGACACGCTGGATGTAAGATACATGCTATTGTATGTGGCCTGCCTGAAGTTTATCTCAGAGAAAAGTTTAATCCCACAAGCCACAAAACTTTGTATTGTCGTCTTTTTTCTCATCTGCGATATTAGAAAAATAGTTAAATAGCCCTTGTGTCTCTAGTGTCTTTTCTGTAATAAATTTTTTCCGATGTCACTGTCACATGTAATAAGGAAAGAGGCATTTTCTTTCTCATTATCTTCCTGAGAAGGGACTCATAAAGGAAAAAAAAAAAAAAACAAAAAAACAAACAAAACAACAACAACAACAAAAAAAAACACACAAAAACCCAACCCGATTTTATAGTTGTGCTTTGAGAAACCTGTTACGGAGTAATTATACTTCATGTCTTAGAACAAAGTTCTCTGAAGCTGTAGCAGAGCACTGTAAAATCTTGCAGCACTAGAAATCTAAATGCCATGTTCAGCTATGGAATTGTAAAGTTAGAAGGATAGAGGTCTCCAGGCTCCATTCATATTTGTACATACTTTAGATTGTGCTTGAGAAAGAATTTCACATTTCTACAGCTGTTTAAATTTGTTTCTGGCACAAAATGTAGAGAGAGAATATCTCTTAAGATTTTGCTACTAATACAAGAGGAATAAAGACTGTTAAATAACCATGTTCCACCCACATGAAAGCCATTTGTTTAATAATTCATTTGAAGATAATACTTTAGAGCCCAGCAAAGTGCTACCTTCTCATAAACAGCATAATACTATACATTCTTCTTTTTACTACCTAATCACTGAATAATGAAAGTACTGTGAGTTATGGTCTCCAGGTATGTGGTTCACAAGGACTGGAGAGCAGGGTAAGCTGTGATCAGCCAGGACAGCCCCATCTCTGGACATCAAGCACGTCAGTCAGGTTGGGATGAGCCAAGACTTGGACAAAATGCTGGTCTGTGGATGATGTTATATACAAGCCAAACAATATCCATGGACAGATAGAGGAATAGCTGCAGTCAGGGTGTGCCATCTGCCCCTTGAAACTTCATTGATTCAGGAAAGAAGCGGCTCCAGACATGACTTAAGTAATCTTATGTTACTGCTGTACACCATGTATGCTGGTCACCTGGTCCCCCAGCTGTGTTTTGCTGGATGGTTCTGTTCAACTGCCTGCCAATAAACCCCAGGAATGGGAAGTATGTGGAAACAGAGCCTGGCAGCTGTGGAGAGCTATGAGTCACAGCTCATCCTCCTGCTTCCTGTGGCTGTAATAAAGACTCTTGCATCTGTGCCTGGATTGTGAAGGAGGTGATGGTTTTCTTTAAGTGCGTATGCTCAGGTAGTGTAATTCTGCCCAGCCACAAGCATGTAAGCATGTAAGAGTTCCTTTGTCACCACAATCTTTTTACAAAGAAAAACGAGGCAAAGCCATTATGTCTGGTATATTCTGCTATGTTAGAAATTATGCATTTATATATTCATCATTTCCTTTGCTTTAGAATAAGTCATCATAGAATCATAGAATACCAGGTTGGAAGAGACCTCAAGGATCATCTGATCCACCCTTTATTGGGAACAGCACAGTCTGGATAAGATGACCCAATACCCTGTGCAGCCGAATCTTACAAGTGTTCAATGCTGGGGATTCCACCACTCTCTGGCAAGATTATTGCAATGGCTGATAAGTCCTTTTTGTGAAAAATTTTCCTCATGTGTCTAATCAGAATCTCCCAGGATTGACTTAAATCCATTACATGTGACTACTTGCAAAAAAGGAGTCTCTGTTTTCTTTGTAGCCATCTTCTAAATACTGTAACATAGTGCTAGGCTATCCTCTAAGTCTTCTTTTCTCAAGGCTGAACAAACCCAATTGTCTCATCCTTTCTTTATATGGCAGGCTCCCTAGACCTTTGATCATCTTTGTGGGCCTTTTCTGGACCCTTTCCAGCCTGTTCACATGTGTTTTGTACAGCAGGGACCCAAACCGAACAGAATATTACAGGTGTTGCCTGACAAGAAGAGTACAGTGAGCTAATGACATTTTATCTCAGCTGGTGATACCCTTGTTGATGCAACACAGCATTGTGGTGGGTTTTTTTTTTTTTCCAGAGCAGCACACTGTTTGCTTATATTAAGCTTGTTATCTAGCAGAACCCCCAGGTGCCTTTCCATAGAGCTGCTCCCTAGACAGGTAGATCACAGTTTGTGCTACATTCCTGGATTATGTTTTTCTAGGTGCAAGACCTTACTCTTGTCCTTGTTGAACTTCATCAGGTTCTTCTTAGCCCACTCATCCAGCCTACGTAAGTCTTCCTGCAGGATGGCTCTCCCCTCCCAAGAGTCCACTTCCCCACTAAATTTGGTGTCATCATCAAATGTGATCAAGATACACTTGATCTCCTCATTGAGGTCATTTATGAAGACATTAAACAGTGTTGGGCTCAATATTGATCCCTGGGGGACACCACTTGTGACAGGTTGACAATTTGAACAGGAGTTATTTGCCACCACCTTCCTGGTGACACCTGTCAACCAGTTCTCCACTCATTGCACAGATCATTTGTCTAGACCAAAGAATCTCTACCCTTTTACAACTTCATGAAAATGTTATTGATTTGAATGGAGTTGGGATTTTTCCATGTATCGCAAATAAACTCTACTATTTTACGTTAATTGGCAGAGAGAAGTAGCGCATCTGGTAACTGGGACAGACCTAAGTTATATCTGCCTAAATTAGAGGATTATATTTCAAGGTGATAGGTGCCTTACAGACACAAGAGAAAGAAAGAATACAGTTTTCAAACAGACTTGTCCTAATAAAACTGTGGAATGCATGCATTTTCTTACCTCTTAAGTTAATAGCAGTCTTACTGAAGTCTAAAGTGCAGGCAGCTTACTGTATATTCAGTTGTAAAAAATGCTTTTTAATTTCAATTCTCTCATTATATGCACCCACAGAGAATGTTATCTTAATCTCACTTCATGTTATGTCAAGGATAGAAACACCACTTAACGTTTTTCTTCCATAGAAGTGCTGATCATGAGCATAGAAGACTTATTTGTGTTGCAGTCAATGCCCACTGAAAGACTTATTTGTATTATAGTCAATACCCACTGCAGTCAAGGTTCCCATGTTTTCTGCAATGCCACTAAACTGAATTCTTTGTTATAAGGCCTGTAGTCTGTAACATTCCACTGTAACTGAATGGAATTTCTGTCACAGCTACAAGAAAGAGTTTTGAAAATGGAGGCTGTGCCCATGCTGTATTTAATTCAATTAAATCTTGTGCTGCCTCTAGCTTTATATTTCTAAATTATCTAAAGCAGCAGGACAGTTTTTTGACGGGAATTTGAAGGTTACATAGATAGGGAAAAGACACTGGAGGACTTCTGTCACTTGGATAGATATGAAGGATTGCTTCAGAATGAGTTAATTCTTGTGAAAGTGGACAATAATAAAATAATTATGGAGTCAGGTATTACAAAATTAACAACTTGCTGACAGGAAAGAAAGAGTTTATTGTGACCAGAGCATCTGCAGAATCAGGAACCACAATTTACTGGCCACTTGGTATGCCTTTACACTGTGGCTTTTTACAACCTCCCTTCAATATTGGAAAAGAGCTAGTATTGCTTGATACCTAGAAAATCTGAAACTACACTGTTGTTAAGCTGGCATAGTGGTATTTTCAACAATGAAAGTACCTGTTAATTTACACAAGTCTATCCACAAAATACAGAAGTAGGAGTGGGAGCTGCTATTAACTATTTTTGAACTCATTAAAAAAAAAAAAAAAATAAATCACTGAGTTTTCTCTCCCTATTACCACTTCACACCTTTTTAGTTTTTTTGTTTTCCTAGTTTTCTGCCATTTTTGCTTTGTTAGTTTTGGGAATTTTCCCTGCTTTTTGAAAGTTAGTAAAACTAGTGTTTTCACATTCAGTTTGTCAACTAGATGAAATGAGAGACAGGGGTTAATTTTAAGCCTCTCTAGAGAAAAGTCTGGCCTCATTTAGTCACTAAGCACCACATTTCTAGGTCTCTCCACTAATTAATACCTAACTCTGTGCACTAAGACACAAACATTTTCATACTTTGCCTATCTTTTGGCTTTATGGTCCAAGTAAAATTTGATGCTGAATTAATAATTAAGGCTGGTGTTCAATAGATTTTACAGAATTTTCCTTTCTGTCTTTCATTCTTATGACTCAAAAATTAATTATTTGCTGGGTTTTGGGTTTTGGGGGCTTTTTTATTTGGTTTGGTTTTTGTTTTGATTGCTTTTTTTTTCCAAAAAGGCAGCAATTCAAACTGCATTTTTTTTCCTTACCCTGAGTAGAAGAAAAATTCAATATGAACTTGTAAATCACATTGATGGCTTCACTCAAAATCCAACTGGCAGAAATTAATACTAAAATATTTTCTCTTTATTAGCAATGGAATTGTTAAAAAATGTTATTATGACAGAATATTAAAAAAAATATTTGCAGAACAAAGTCCTAGTTCTGTATGCTCCCTGCACCTGGATATGTGAAGCCATACATCTATATGTGTGGCAGTGGGTAACTG
Organism: Actenoides hombroni; assembly: GCA_024336885.1. Classification (NCBI taxonomy): domain Eukaryota; kingdom Metazoa; phylum Chordata; class Aves; order Coraciiformes; family Alcedinidae; genus Actenoides; species Actenoides hombroni. The sequence goes on from WUAM01000295.1 coordinate 120,100, forward strand.
ACGCATGTTGGAATTTTCTACCATGGTCTTGGCTCATCTGCAAAAACCTATTGGGAGGCTACTGAGTGGACCATCTGCAGCAGGTGCTCCAAAAGGACATTCTGAGATATGATCCATATGTTTCTGCAAATTTAGCAATTGATAATGGAGGCCCTCCTTTTGTCTGCATATAAATGTTTCTTTTTCTAGGACTGAATCCCCTTCCTTGAGTTCTTCATAGGTTCATTATTTTGCTCATTTTTGCCTTCTATTTTCTTCTTTCCTTCTGTCCAGCTCCTTTCTCTGTTCTTTGATTTTTAAATTGTTGTGACCTGTACAACTTTCCCTCTAATTACTTTTATCACTTGCTTAGTTCATGTAGGTATCAAACATCTGAGTTTAACTTTAGTAAAAATAAATTGATTCCCTACCCTGGAAGGGAAAACCACAATACTAGATAATGATCCTGCACTGGCTACTCACATTTGACACTCCTCTCTTTTTTTTTCTTTTTTTTTTTTTTTTTTTCTTTCCTTTTTTTTTTTTTTTTTTTTTTTCTAAAAGGGACAGGTCTGCTGTTACAAAGACTCCATTAGCAGTGGGTACAGTCAAAATGAACACATTGATTGTTGTTCTCTGTAAAGCCCACTATCTGCTTTGAAGACCAGTTCATTAAAAATGTGTCTTGTTTTTACAATACAGAAGCTTGTGAAAGTCACAAAGGCTTTACAGGGTAATTTTTTAAACATTTCTTTAGTTCTGTATAAAAGCAGAAAACTTCTCAGCACAAAGTTGAGCTTCCTGTGGTATTCTAGGCTTTGTTAAAAGTAATTTTGTTGTTGTTGTCATTTCCATATGTTGTTGGCGTGGAGATCTTTTTTTCAAAAAAGAGTTTTCTTAGGAAGTAATAAGATTATTTAATGAAAATTACAGATGAAAACATGCACATACTATATGCACACACACATGCTGACATGAGTCTTCTGAATCCATTTTCTTGTTTTTAAGCAGGTGTTTTTACATTCATCTGTCCCTAGTTTCTCATAAATATTTCTACAGGAAGTAAATAGATGTGCTTATTTTAATTTAAAGTTTAACACAGTCCTCTTTGTCATGGTCATTTAAAAATATTATTTTAATATTCCACAAGCAAAACTCTTACTAGTGAAATCAGCTATCTGAAAATTTATCTTGTAATTATAAATCTTACATGTGGAATTCAATATCTAAATTTAAGATAAACTAATTACACATTAAATGATAAATAAATTGCATATAATTTAGCAATGTGGTAAGGAGTTCAGCTCAGAGTTTGGTGTCTCTAATCACAGAGACACCAGTTCACCAGAAAGTAAAATAACAACCTTGATAATAAAACTGGTAACTATCTAAGAAAGGGCTTAGAATGCATGTAAAGATTAATTTTATTCCATAATTCTTTTTGTTTTCTTATTACCTTTCAAATAATTTCAAAGATGTCTTTCTTCCTACTTTCTTTCTTCATTTTCACAGATGGCAAGTAATTATATTATTTGCAGAGACAAAACTGAGGAAGTCCAACATGATGGCTCTGGAGAAAGATGTTGGAAATTATCTGAGGACTGTCAGTAACATCTTCATTTTAGCAATAAAGTAAGAGATTTGAGCAATTTAGAAGGTAGAAAAACAATAATGTCAGAAATTCTAGTTTTAGAGATACTCATGAGCGTTCAATTCACAGGAGAGAATTTGATTAGTAAAAATGGACAAGTATGTATAATGATAGCTATAAATTGTGAAAAAAAGTGAACTGAAAAATAGGGAAATTGAAATTGAAACTTAGAGCTATTGAAGATAACACTGACCAGTCCAAATCAAAAGGAAGTATATCACATGGGGAACAAAGTATTTAGAATTCCATAACTTCAATAAAACAAACATACAGAAAATATTAATCATAATAGAACAGAAGATGGGATTTTGAAAAAAAAATTGTTCTTTTTTTTGAAAGAAAAAACAGAGTTAGGTATTCACGTATTTTTCTGTTAAGCAAGTTTTGTTATTACATCAGAACTTGGAGAGATTGTCAAGCAGGAACAATTAAAATGGAACAATTTAAAGTCAACAGAACTCTGTAATTTCCACAGAGTGTTTAAAGAGTTGGAGAAAGAATGTTAGGAGGAATTAAAATGTGTTTAATTGATCTCAGAAACAATTATTGTTAATGGAAATTCCACTAATGGAGATTTTACTTGTGGAATCTTGAAATAATCTCTAAGTGATCCTGTACAATTTTTTACTGCTCTTTCTTACATTTATAGGCATACAAGGTGATAAGTAAGGAATCTTTTGGCCTAAATAATCTGAATATGTTGCTTTACACATCAGTTGCTTTTAAATTAAAAACATAAAAGAAAAAAAAAAGTTATTTCAATATAGCCATATGTAGAATCATGCAGTTAGGCACTCGATAAGAAGCAGAAAAATCAAGACTTAGGTTAGCCAACTCCATAGCATGGTAGGATGGACGGGATTTCTCTTCACTGTGCTTCCTATTGCTCTGGTGTGTGAAGCTGATCAGTTGTCCAAAAGGTTACACCGTGCACATGGTCACTCACACAAACCCACAGAGAGCAATGCTTTCACTTGGGGAAACACAAACACAAAAACTTTGGTTCAGCCCTGTTCCTTTTTCCAACTGGTAAGGACTGACTTATCATACTGAAAAACTTACATGCCTTTCCTCATTTATTCATACATATACAGATGGTCACAGATCCCTCAATGACTTCTGTCTAATAACCATGTAGGAATACCCTTGACCTGATTACCAGCTCAGATCCTGACTGTTTCTAGGTACAGCTCTCCTTCTCCTTGATGGCTGATCCAGCTTGAAGTTCACTCCTGAATCACACCTGCACTCATGCGGGACAGAGAGCAGGCTGACATGAAAATAGGCAAGTAGTGGAGTTTAATAATGTCCTGGTTTTAGTTAGAACAGAATGATTCTGTTCAGTAATTTTACTTTTCATCTCAGTCTCTTCTAAATAACTGCACTTTCTGAAGTTAGCAGCATGTTTTCACAGTGTCTGCTTCTATCAGTGATAATGTTCAATGATTACAGTTAGTACCAAGGATGGGTGTGCAGACCAAGGTCACTGATGGATCTTCTGTACCATGTTGCAAAGTGCAGAAAGTAAAATGCTGCATCTGTGGGGAGAAGAGGCCAGGACAGGTGACCCTAAACTGTCCAATGAGAAATTCCATCCTATATACATAATATTCAGTATAAAGCTGAGGGATCATGTGGATCAGGCTCTCTTTGTCAGTGGGTGGCATCTGAGGAGGACTCTGTCCATTCTGCCTTCAATCTGTGTGTTCCTGAATCCAGTTCCAGAATCCAGCCCCTGAATCTGTTTCCCATCTGCCATCGAGTCCAGTCTTGGACTACCCCAGTGCCTGCTCCACAGCATCAGTGGTGACTGTGATTGTCACCAGGAAGAGCTGGGTTCAATACTGGTTTTGTATATATTCCATCTTATTATTTTTCAAAGAGATTGTTTGAGATATTCATGCAGGAATTGCAAGTTAAAATATCTTTATAGACAAATAAGCATTTTGTGGCTATTAAATACAGATGTTCTTAATCAGTTCAAAACTAGCAAGAGTATTTTACATTTAATGTGTATTTTTTCAATTTTTTCACACTTATTTTTTTTTTTTTTTGAAGCAGAAACATCACTGTTTTTCCTACTAAAGCTATTCTTTTTTTCTCTTACTTTGTAAAAAGAGAACCAGAAGAATTTAGCCACTCTACTTAGGAAAATTATCTTTTCTGTACAAGTGAGGTCATCTAATTCAATGCTGTATGACTACTGTCACGTCTTCCTGCTTTTAATTGGTTCTAAGCATGGACCTACTGGAGGGAAAAGGAAAGAGAGAAAGCAGGTATGGAAGTCTATGGAGCTAGGAACTTCTCTCGTGGTTCTTCTTGAGACAACATTTATAGACTCATTTAAAAACTCATTTAGACTTATCATAAACTATCAAAATATCTCCATTCCCTCTCCTTCTTCCACTTATTGTGCATTTGTTACTCCCGCATATCAGGATCCTGCTGAAGATTCTGATACTGATCTGCCCTACTTTCTGTGACAAATTTGGTTTGTGAACCAGTGAACACAGAATATAAGGAAGATGAAAGTCTAGTCAGAATTGAGAGAAAAGTAGTGTTTGCTAGTAGGAAGAAAGTTTTGAAGAGGAAGTTTGTGAGTTTGCTTTCATGGTTGGACTTGATCTTGGTTGGACTTGGTCTTAGTGGTCTTTTCCAACCCAAATGTTTCTTCGGTTCTGTGACTCTTAATGGATGTCACAGTTTAGGGTCAAGGCGGACCCTTAGACCTATAACAGATGCTCTCTGTTAACCCCCCTCCCGCCCCAAAGGGAAGGAGAAGGAGAATAAGGGAGAGAGACTCAACAATTAGAAAAGGAAACTAGACCAGCTTTAGTGAAAATGAAATTAATAATTATAAAAATGGAATATATACAAATATATACAAAACCAATATCGAAACCAACTCCCCTGATGGTAATTACATCACCGTCACCACTGATGCTGTGGAGCAGTCACTGGGGGAGTCCCAGACTGGGCACTGCAGCAGACGGGAGCCGTTTTCAGGAGCTGGATTCTGGTACCGGCTTCAGGAACACACTGACTGGGATCGAAGGCAGGACAGACAGATTCCTCCTCGGGTGCTCTGAAGAAGGAACTGAAAGAAGATTTGAACCAAGCCAAGCCAAGCCAAGCTGGCAAAACAGTCCAAAAGTGGAGAAGAGCCTGAGGACCCTTGTGATCCCTCAGCTCTACGCTGAATATGACGTATAAAGGATGGAATCCCTCATTGGTCAGTTTGGGGTCACCTGTCCTGTCCACTCCTCCCTGCAGGTGCAGCCTTTCACTTTCTGCACCCCCCAATGT
>WUAM01000295.1:358638-377404 GCA_024336885.1 Actenoides hombroni
GCTCTCACCTTGCAGATCACTGTTTTACTGTTCTGTGTTCTTGCTATCACTATGCTGACTATACAGATTAGCAGTATCGGATTGATGTTTTGCCAGTTACATGTGATAGTCTCACTATTTTGCCTTTAAATTCTCGTTTAACAATCAGAAATAGTTCATAATGAGCTGGCAGGGTTTGATGGTCATTTGATACTAGTACAGTCGAGTCGTTTCTGAGTTGTAATACCTCTCTCTGCTGCTCCTGAAGATGATCAGTTAAGGGACACTGCTTTCCTAGACCTGTGACTAACTCCCTTAAAATAAAACCAGTTGTCTACAGAACAGAAACTAACTTACCTTTCTACAACTTCATACTCCTATCAGTTAGCATATGTTTTATCAAATGATCAAAATGCTGCTCAAAAGTACTCCCTTTTTATGAGCCAAGATATTTTCATCCTACTTCACTGTCAATAACAATACAGCCTAACAGAATCCAAACCCAGATAATAACTTTTAATACAAATAAATTTTTAGGCTTCTTTTACAGAAGTTAAAAATCACCTCCAGATTACACAGGTTGATTTGCAATGGCTAGCATTGTTACTTTACTGAATTAAGCTCATCAGTATGGAGACAAAGTCATCCATATGGCATATGTGCAGTAAAGGAACTCTAATAACTAAAGAAGTGCTGTAATAATCATAACCAAGCACGTCTCACTTAACTCTAGAATTACTTGCATTTGGTAACAGAACCAGCGACAAATAATGACATCCTGAATCCTTCAACATAGGGAAATGTAACAAATGACCCAGATCAACTGCTTAAAAATCAAAGAATTATTTAACTCCTAATCCACCTGACACTCTGACATAGACTCCTAACTCTACCAGCTTCAAAACTGCACACATTCAAAATACAGTTGCTAGTATACAACAATGTCTTTAGAAACTATGCACTAGAATACAAGATGCCAATGGAACTTGCTTAATTAGTCCCCTCATATGGAAGTAAGTTCTCTTTAATGAGGAAAATCTCCATCTGTATATATACAACAGTACATATAGGAGCTCCTGACACACTATGGTATCAAATTCTGGAGTATTCCCTATTTCTGTTTTTATATTTCTCTGAGGCAGGAAGACATTACTAGCTCCATTTTACATGAATAGAGGTACATTTGCTACATTGTCTTTGTCAGCTTTATCTGAGTATGGTTCATCTGACTGCCCTAAAATGTCTGTAGGATGTATTGTGAGTTCTGTCATTTTTTGTCCTGTTCATTTGTCTTTTTCTGCAAACCTCTGGTTTTTTGCCTGAAGCTAACCTCTTGCAAGCTGGAGCTAGAATACACCTAACAACAGAAAGCAGGGAACATTAAGGAAATGATGCTTGAGATATAGGCTAAAACCTGAGCCATCAGGACAGACTAGATTCCTAAAGAGATAACATCAGGAAAGATATAAAGGTACAGGAATCTTCCAACTCACGGTGCCTTAGTTTTAGGTAGCCAACGTTTCAGAAATGAGATAGACACCTCAAAACTGCATCAGAGATAAGGGAGCTGTTTGTATCTTTTTTTAAATAAGATCTTACTCAAGATCTTTAGGAAGGAAAGAGCATAACCTGTATTCTTTCAGTGAATTTGGGTTTGTGCCTTTTTTTCTCCAAGCGATATTTATATGAAAGATCCTATCTCCTGTCTGGTTTAGAATGAATGTAGACAACCACTAGGATTTACATATGGCTGCCAGAGTGGCTAAACTTTTGTATAGTGGCCTCTTAGATTTGAAATGCAAGGTAGGAAAAGACTTAATCTAAAACTCAGGTGCACATTGGGTGCTGGCAATGCCAGACATGAAAAGAATTGACTTAGGAAGGAGCAAATTATTCTAGTACTCTGCTACAAAAACCTAACTTGGTTTAAGGGTTACATGGGAGATTTAGGATCATTTTCTTAGACTGATTGCAGCATCCTCTTCTAGACATAGCCCAAGTGCTTTTACTCTAAGTAATTTTGGAGTATATACTCCAAAATTTAAATTATTTACACATTTTAAAGCTATTACAATAAATGCTTTTATTGTCCTTGTTTAAAGATCTGATTTCTAATTTATGAGCTCATAGTTGAGCACAAAATTATGGAATGGAAGAAACACTGCAGACAGACTAAACAGACATGTCCTATTGACTTATTAGTTCTTTTACAACAGACTTTTGCAGAGAACATACATATTTATTTATTTTTTTATAATATTTCCTCCACACTAAAAGACTGCGTCTGACAAACTGTGCTTAGTTACAAGAAGCAGCATTCAGAGAAGAAAGAGGGCTTCAGGGGTTCATTTCCGTTTGTGTACAACTCTTCTGCAATGATAGAACGCAAAAGCAGTCATGGAATCCTGCCAAGCCAAGGAAGGATTGGCAGCTAATGCCACTGCAGCCACATTTTGAGGATCTATGGTACCACCCGTAACTCATACTAACTAGCGGAGAAGTGGTTATCCTACCTGACACCTTGTGGAAAGCGAGCACAAGAACCTTCACTTTTCTTTCCTCATTTGTCACAAACCTCTGCTCATCTCTGTGATGACTTGTGGGTTCTGGATTCACATGGGAATGGAAACTGATCTTACATCAGGAGAAACTGGCATGGTGTGCACAAGGGTAAGAACCATGACCTTAAGTGATTTTAGCTGTTCTGCAAAAACTGGAAGCTGAAGTTAGAGACAAACACAGGAGGTATAATGTGCACTTCTGGAAGATGTTTTTTTGGTTATGCACTTCAACAAGTGTCTGCATCATCTTGCAATATGACCAAAGAATTTCTAGCCGAGATCTGAAGGCAGAACTCTATATAATGCACTATCAGTATTAGAACTTCAGTATTCCCTTCATGACTAAGCAGTGTCTAAGAAGTTACATAAATTCAAAAGCAAACACTTTCAGAGTAGTCTGCTAGTCATTTCAGCATTTTTACCTCCATTGAATAGTTTAAGCCTTCATGCAACCCCAAATATTGTTTAAGATGATTTGAAAATTTATGCCATTTGAAAATCTGAGGCGGTTTAGGTGATTGCAGCACTAGAGGACTTAATGTGTCTTAAAACTATACAATACTCTGAAGATTTTAGGCAATTTAAGAACTTATGCCATCATAAAACAGTTTAAGTGCTTATACTATCTGGAATGTTTAAGGTGGTCTAAAAAGTTCATAGTACATCATCTAGGATGGTTTGAGAAGTCAATTCTGTATCAGAACACTAAACACAATATTTATCTAAAAGTTGTAACATTACTTGATAACTAAATAAAACTTCACAGAAATTACAGAAATACATTATATTGTTATTATTAGTATTACTATTATTACTATTACTAATACAGAGTTAGTTCAAGCTAACATTAGCACACTACCACCAGTGATCAGCACTGTTTTCTAAAAATACAACACAGCCTTTAATTTCTAAACATAGCAAGATTTTTTTAAATCAGGGCCTCAGCTTCTAGCAAACTTATTTTAAACAAGACCCACCTGAAGTTTTCAGTATTGGTTATAAAAGTCATCAAATAAAATATACTAGTTACTTTTATAGACTTTAAAATTATGTAGTCTGTAATACCCAGTTCTTTTAAAATTTCCACCTCTGATTGGAATGAAAATTTTAAAATTTGAAATATTTTCTATCTATCTCCTACAAGACAAGCAACAACTTCAAAAAATGATAAACTCTTGACACTGTTTGTCAACCTCATTGGCCACATCATGATGTGATACAAAAAAAGAACTTGATGGAGAGAGCATATCTTTCTTTCAGTTGTGTTAGTGTCTATGTAGTTGGAATGACAAATACTGTAACAATACATCTAGTTTGCAGCATTTCAGGAGTTAATTGAAATCAAGAATATTGGAGGATTAGTCGGTTAGAATTTACAAACATAATATTTCAGTCCCATATCTTAATCACCTACTCAAAAAATCCCTAAGGTAGGCATTTTCTTTCATCTATATATGGACAAATTTTTTTTGTGTTGCCAGCATCTAAACAAAAGCATGAATAATATCCTACTATTTGTTCAGGCACTATTCTTACTTTGGAGACTAGTGCCTAAAACGTCTCCTTAGGTCTAGAATGCATACTAAGAAGCTTTTGGAGGATAAGCTTCACTGAAGCTCCCATCACATAAAGGAATCCGATACAGCTTCTTCACAGCTCTCATTCTCTATCTCCTATCAATCTCCCACCAACTGCTAGATGCCTAATAGTATTTCTGTACACGTACATTAAGCAACATTGTCTTCTTATGCTTTTTTTTTTAAAAATTTATGCTAATGAAACGAAAACACTTTAGCAAACACTAGAATATTTACTATTCTCATGACTATGCAACTTCTGTGAAAATCTTTGTCAGTCAGGATCCTGAACAAACCTCTAATTCTTACTGGCAAAAGTGCATTCATACACACAGAGAAATACCTGACCATATTAAAAATTCTGTCCCTATTAAAATTATATGGGATGTGTTCTGAGCAGACTTAATTGGCATTGATATGAGAGATGAAGTACCAGTGTAATACTCCACAATTAGTTGTGCAGATCTGTTGAGTCTCATTTACAAATGAAGCTCTGTGAATAGCTCTAACAAGTTAAACCTTAAAAGCCATGCATATGGGATTCAGGTATTATTCTTTAATTATTAGTAAAACTGCAGTCTATAGTGGGAGAAAAAAAGAAATGCTGAGCTAATCACACTCTTATTCTACTCTCAAAGGGAGACTTCATTTGTGAGTTTCCCCAAAAGGACAACATAGCTATCGTGGGTTCATGATTCCCACAATGCATGTCTTTTTCTCTTCATTAACCTGTCACTAATTCAATCTGTGAAGGCTGTGTCATAATCATACTTTACATTTATTCCCATTAATGTGGAACAGATTACAACAATTTTAATATCAGAAAGACTCCAGTATTATTTCTGCTGTTGATAATAAGTTCATAAGCTAGAACTCTCAGTCCTTTCAGATCCTGCCTCCAACTTAAAGACATTTTTTGTAAACATAGAAAATATACACAGAAGATAAAAAGTGTATTACATAACTGCTCATCATACCTTTAGAAGGATTCTAGTTCTTGAATTCAGGAAGATTATCTTTTTCATGGCACTGTTTCTTTCATAGTTTTACTTAAACATGTTTTCTAAAAACCCAGACCATTCATAATAAAAATTAAAATCTGCAGATGTGTATAATCTAAGCTAATAAAAATATAGATATCTATCTTGGTTCAGAACTATTATTGCTAAAGCAAAAACTAAACCACTTCAGAGACTGGATTGCTCAAAAGATTAATAATATCAGGCAGTTTATCACACAGAAGTCTTTTAATATTCTTTGGCAGTTGTCAAAATTGTTATGATACTGCTTCCCATTTTGAAATAAAATGCATTTAGTTGACTCAGTCCTCTTTTCAGGAGACCCTATTCCACTTCATAAAACATAATAGAATTTGGTACTAGATGACAAAAGCACCAAATCTTGAATATTAAAGAATAAATAAAATTAATTCCCCACTCCTCTAAGAGTACCAAATTCAAGCATATATTGCCCATTGGAAGCTTGCAAAATCACTCGCTAGCCTAAGGCTTCTAGTGGTGAGAATAGTCTTTTATTCTTCTGGACCATTATTCTAAAACAGAAATATTATTTCAAATGTGATAGTGAATTTATCATAGATCAACGAGCTTTATGTCATCTATAAAGTAATGATGCTGACATTTTATATATATTCTCCAGACAACTCAGTGAGACTTGATTCCATTCATGTATTTATGATCCATGAACTCCAAATTCATTTTACAATTACAAGGAGCAAATCTGCCCATCCTAGACACAAAGTCTCAAATCCTAGAATTCTTGGGATGTTATTGACAGCAGAAATTTTAACTCTACCTCAATCTACAGTTAATTTTCTGATTTGCTTGATTGCCTAGAAATGTCCTGAGTAATCCTGGGATATGTCTATGTTATGTCTACATTAATTCAGTGAAATAGGACCTATGTAGTAGATTGAAGCAGCTGGTGCTTGGGCCCACAATTTCACAATTTGCAGCTCAGGGTCTTTTCTTCAGACACATTTAGTCTGATATCCTGGTATAGCATATCATATAAGTGTAGCAATGTCCAAAAAATCAGCCATACCTACAAGTTCCAGCAAATACTTCAAACACATCTGCTGCACACCTGGTGTGAAGGTTTTTTTATGTGTGTTTTGGTTTTGGTTTTGGTGGTTGTTGTTGTTTGGTTTGGTTTGGTTTTTTAAGTAAAAAAAAATAACAGATTCTTCACGCACAGCAAAGTTCTGTGAATTGAGCCAATTCTCAGTAACTGGAAATGGTTGGGAGATTCACTTCAGACTGCGCTGCAACTCCAAATCAAAATCTAGCTTTGAGAAAACTAACATGAATCCTTTTTTGTGTTCCCAAAGTGGGTACCAATAGATCTAAGTGATGTAATAACTGGAGTCAGAAAACCAGCAAAACTGAAAGTAAAGTAGCTTCATTCATTCTGAAGCTGTATCCCAAAAGTTGTTTTCACATTTTAAGTAGTCAGCTATCACAAAAGAAATCCCATGCATCAGTTCACTATTATCTTGGGTAGCTGTTTTATCCCCCCAAACATCCTCACAGAGTATACAACCAATCATTAATGTAAAACTTTCCTTTTGAACAGGACATAGATGTTCTGGAGAGCTATGTTTTTTCTATTAGTCTCAAATCTCTCACTGTAAGAGTGTCTCTAGCATAAATGGTTTTTTTTCCTGTGCTGCGTTTGTTTTCAGTGTGTAAATCTGCAAAGGAAGCTGTACTTTCAGCTTAGTTTTAAAAAGTTGTACACAAAAATTTGCCTTGTATTTGCCATTGCAGACAGGTAAAGGTTCATTTCTGAAAATGAAGACCTAGAGCAGTAATTCACAGTTAGTAAGTCATGCTGTCCAAAATGACTTTGTTCTGAAAGATGATTAAGCAAACATGTAATATTCTTATTCAAGATAATTTCTGAAGCTGATATGATTTCTGTCTTGGTAAAGTTGGTACAGTAACAGGAGTATGATTATTTCATCCTGATTTAGTCATTGCATTTATTTATTTTAATTTTAGAAATATAGTCAATTCTTTCACAACAGAATAGTAGCAAAGTCCTATATCCACTCTGTATCATGACAAATAGATATTTTTCAATAAACATGATTCCAGTGTTATCCCTGAAATTTCATAGTAGTCTATTTCTGACCTGTAAGTTTAGATAGGTAACCCTGATGGATCATATTCTGCATTCCTGTTCCTTATCTATTTAGACAAGGGATAAGTGAATGCATATCTCTTAGACTTCTTGACACATTCATAGCTGTTGCTTGATGTTTTATTAAAGACAGAAATATTGCTATATAAATTATAAGCACGTAACAAACCTCCTTATATCCATCTGTATCCCCACAGCCAAAACATGAAAGTAGAGATGCTACAAGAATCCATCAATATGAACAGGTGAAAAAGAATAGGATAAACAAGGTTTGTTAGGGACCATAGAGGACTGATGGTAGTGTCAGCAGCAGATGGCAATTCCAGAACTTCAACTGTTTGCCACCTCTGGAGCTCCAATGTAAATGAGCAACAGAGCCACCACAGGAAAAGGGGAAACCATGTTGTGATTATTGCTGAATCCTGCTTTCTTATCTAACGTTATCTTAGAGGGGCACCTGATGTTAATCTTCCTCATGCCTTGCACTTCCTGTTGTGTAGATAACAAACATGACCTTTTAAAGGACCAAAAAAAAATTCCTTTGTATTTAGTGTTGCCATTCTGTACCAAAACCATGGTTGTCAATATCTGATATTACTCTTGTTTTTATCTGCTCTTCCCACAAACAAACAAACAAACAAAAAGTATGTTCTAACTCCTCCTGTTTTAATGTTTTGATAATACATTTTTTGGCCTCTATCAGAGGCTTTGTGGTGGCAGAACTGAACACCAAAAAGACAAACCATTCTGGCTTGCATTGACAAATAGAAACTCTCCATTGACACAGAGATGAGATGATATGACAGACAATGAATCTTGCTGTTCCTTTTCGCTAGGTCACTTGTCCTGTTTCTGGTATACAGCTGCATGACAGTCCTCCAAAGTATACAGATTCTTTCCTGTGAACTTATGTCTACACCAAATAGCACTGGACTGACAGGGCTTTCATGGAATGAAGAAGGATGAAAGTAGATGATTACATCAGAAAAACAAGTTCTATTTTCTCTACAAAACTGAATCAAAATTATGATATAATGCTATTACAAGCAGAGAATCTGGGAACACAACAATATCAATCATTTTCTGTTATATGTAGTAGTTATTCGTTATATGGTATTATCAGGGAAATTAATTATTCAATTGTGCATATGTACAAAATGTAGTTGTATTGGCTTGCCTCTTTGTTGTAATTAGTATTGCAGATGTATTCTCATTCAGACAGTTTGCAAGACCTTTCAAACTGAGCCCAAGAGTAGAAACAGTAAATTCTTAATTGCTATTCTAAAAGAAATACAGTAAGGAGGAGAGTTTTTTGGTGTTCTGCTGAAACAAAATCAAGAACTCCTTGCAACAAAAGAGCTGTTAACTCAGTATTAAAATAATTATTTTTTAATGACAGGATTCTTTCTTCATTGTCTTCTTCTTCCATATGCCATTGTAAAAATCTGTGTTTCAATACAAATATGACAGACCTCTTTAAATTGTACACTATCTGTCATTCCAGCTAACCTTAAGAGACACAAAAGATAAGGAAGATAAATTTCTTCATCTACAGATGAAAAAAAGAAATAGTGTTTAAAATGGCAATCCTCTTTTTCAAAAACTGAAATATGCTGTATGAAAACTGACATTGGAAAGAATTTTCTTCATTGTTCCCATTTTTATTATTATTTACAAAAATTCATAAAGAAAACCAATACAAAGAAAGCAATGAGAAAAGGAGACTCATTAACATGAACTACTTGCATTGTATAAAGTTGTAGCAATTTTGAACTAGTTATTTTATGCTCTGGTGGTGGTTTACTAGTAACTAATATTCCTGTGGAAAGGTGAGTTAAAAAAATGCCCTAAGAATTAAGCTAAATATATAGCACAATGTCTTTGTAGAGGCTGCACTTCACACAGTGGTTCACTGTACATTGAACTGTAAAGATAAAAGGTGGTTTCCAGCTATTTGTCATTGTAATTACAATATTAGATATTTTTAGAGAACATACCTTTGGATAAGTGTCCAAAATTTAATGGATAATGGGCAGTAAAGGAATTTGTTATCTGATTTTTCAATCACAGGGAAGTCCTGTTATTCATGCTATCATTTCTGACATGATAACCTTATGTTTGTAGTATCACTTTGGGCCATGTTACTGCAAGTATCAGGACAGGCACACAAGATGACAATTTCATAGGTCATCTTGATATCTCCCTTCTTCTATTACAAAACAAACTGTTCCTTAAGGGTCAAATCTGTGAATAGAAATAACTGGGAATTTCCCAGCATCGAATTTGTGAAAAATTCGGGCTCTACTCTCTAAAAAAACATCCTCTGAGTCATCTGCAGCTTGTAGTAGCATGTAAATAGAATTCACATATGCACACACCACAGACAAACGTAAGAGTTTAAATCTTTCCCTGGCAGATTAATTCAGTGTCAGTGTCTGGTATCTCATTGAATTATATTTACTAATGCCTATACTTACAGTTTCAATAACAACAACATAAAAAGCTACTCTAGCTTGTTTGTGAGCCTGCCTTTTCCCATGCTCTTCCAGATTTTCAACAGAGGTATCTCATCATAAGTTTTTATTTTATGAGAAAAATAAATTGAGTTCAGAAAGGAGAAAGTGGAAAGGACAGCTAACAATGTTCTTTTTTTGTCCTAACAATGTTTCAGGGGCTTTTGTTTTTTTATTTTGGTAGGATGTTTTTACTGAGACGTTAAGTATATGAATCCCTCTTCACTTCTTTATTTATACCCACCGAAATCCCTACCTCTGACTACCTTAGAAGAATATAGTAACATCACAACTAAAAGATGATTCCAAGTGAGAAACAGCATCAAAGGATATATGGAAATAACACCCCCTTGAATTCTAGGTTCCTTTTTAATAAAAACCTGAAGGAAGTAGGAGTACCTAAGCTATGACACTTAAACAGAGAAACTCATTGAACTATTCAAATCCATAGCATTTTGGCTCTATTCACCACCAAAAGTTTGTACTTTAACAGAAGAAAGGAATTGATTTTTCATTATTATTTTTCCAAGTATAAGTTCTCACCCCAAGTAAGAGAAACTTTTATCTAAATAACTACCAGACATAGGCAAATCTATTAATATGACTAGGGCTTTTCAAATGCACTAGATATTTCCTCATGAAAAAATAAATTGCACTGCTTCAGTATATATTTTTACTTAATGGAATATTAGGCTGGATGCATTGACATGTATGCTACCTAATGAATTTTCTTTTATCAGAGAACTGAAAAACCTCTTTAAGGTGTCCTCTTAGGAGCTTGGCAGAAGGTCTTTCTCAGGAGTAACTAAGGAATTGTTCTCAGAACACTCTCTGGTTCAGTCTGTCTGGGACGTTGGGTGTTAAAAAACTACAGTCTTACATGGAGCAGATAAAGTTACCGCAAGGGAAAGACATTTTGCCTCTGTAACCCTATTGAAAATTCCTCTGAGTTGATTTCTTCCTTTCTTTTTTTAGATACATATTGGTCACACTTACTCCCACCTCGTGCTTCCACACTTTAGGAGGAACTACCCATAGTAGTTTAGCCTGGGATTAAGTTGACTCCTACTACCTTTACACACCATTGTGAGCAACTGTATCATAAGGACATGAGCAACTGAGATAGAACATTTTGAAGAATTCCAACCAAAGTTGTGAGTCGTTTTGTCCTAATAAGACAAAGTAAGGCAATTTTTAAAATAATGTAACATAAATAATAATTCATTGATTTTCACAGAAAAGTCACTATCTGATGCTGGTATATAAGAATAGAGGAGTGCTGATGAGAGTGAACTATAGAAAAACAGATCCTCTTATAATTTCTTGGTTTCAGAGTATTGTAGCATAGACAATATACTAAAATGCAGACATTGGCTTACATAAGAAATAGTGTTTGCTTGAAATCTTGTCCTTTTCAGTGTTGTTTTGACTAGACCTTATATGTTGACAAGACAGGAAGAAAACTTCATTAACACAATTTGAGGAGAAACAGGTTAATTCTTAATATACCTCCAGTAATTTGTAGAGGCTGTGTTTCCCCATAGTCTCATCATTACCATAGAAAAAAGTAATCAAGGAATGCACCATCCCAAAATACAAACCTTGCAAACGTAACAACATTTAGTTGTTGGCTGGACTTTCAGATCAAACTATTCTACCAGCTGCACAAAAGCTCCTCTTCATTATCCATTTTAAGGGATTGCATCTCAGATCACTGATTGTCAACATTTTGTCCCTCAAGGTCTACCTTCTTGAGACAGACAGCAAGCTGAACAGTAAACCACATAAAGGCTATATTCTGAAAACTTTATGTATCACCTTATGCTGTTCACGTATGGATATAAAATCAAATGCACATGAGAGTTTTGGGATTAACTTTGTTGACATAGGAGTTGAATTTAGAGGCATACAAAAACTACTCACTAAATCCCAATAGATTAAATATTCCAGTGCATTTTTAAGTAAAGAAATCTGACTCCTATCTATCAAAGGACAAACAAACACACAAAAATATCAACATTCAGGTCCACCAAGATAAGACTAATGTCATACTGAAATCAAAGAAAGAAAAAACAGATTTATTTTTTTTTTACTTGTTCTTTCGCCCTGGCACCTTGATTATCTGGGTTTTTTTCTCTCTTGGGTATTGCTTTATGCCCAGGATAGCTACAACGCTTGTAAGTTGATGTTGAAAAAAATTTGTCAAGTTAGTGGGTTTTAAAGACAGGATAGTAGCATTGCATTTGAAGGTACTTCTCCCAGTTTTAGTTTGCATTGTCATTTCTATATTGCTGCTGGTGTCTGATCAACTCAGTCAGTACTAGGCCACCTGTTACACTGAAGAATGCCATACAGTACACTATTAACACTGATAAATAAAGTGCAATCATTCTGTATCCAAATCAGTGCTGTTGTTTTGAAGATAAAACTCTCTTTAGATGCTGAGATTATGTCAGGGATCAGAAGTAATCAATTCCATAACTTCATTATTTTTCTGTCACCTCATTACTATCCTGCATTAGAAGGTTTATTTAAAAAGTTCTGTATTTGGATAACCTCATATTTTATCCTATGCTAGACTAATCAAAGTGCATTCAAGATAATTTTAACCTCATCAAATTACAAGGTAAGTAATTTTCTTTCTAATCCTGCTGTTATAAAAACCTTTCTCCTTTTGCAAAAAACTGTATGACATACTGACATTTTATATATGTAGCAGAAAGACAGTTAGACCACAACTTCTAGGCTGTCCTTCATATTAAGAGGGTGAATGAATAGTTCTGTCTTTGCTCAGCCAACACAGCAATTTAATTTCTCTGGGAACAGTTATACCTCTATGCCTCCAGTTTCTTACCCCTATGTCTCCAGTTCCTTACCTCTATGTTTCCAGTTCCTTTGGATGCAAAATGCAAATGAGATAGGAGAGCAATAGAAAACTTGTAATGAGAACATTGGCTCATTCCAAGTAGAAAAGATTTACCCTACAGACCACTTTAATACACATTTGTCCTTCATCTTAAGAAGAAAAAAACAAAAACAAAAACAAACCAAAAAGGAGCACAAAGGAACGGTGGAATCACGGCATCAACATGAATGTTTGTTACTGAAGAAACTAATCTAACAGTTTATCACATATGCAGGGCTGTTTCATGTTTTTACCTTTAGAAGGTCTCTGCTAAAGGATAAAGAATAAGCTGATCCAATTATGTTATGATTCTGTTTCTAGGGGTCCTTCTGATGAGCTCAATGTTTTAAAGTGTGTACAAACAAAAGGGAAAAAAGGTTTCTCAAATCTGATTTGTAAACTACAGTGATTTTATTTACAATTGTACTATTTAAGAAACATTAAATGAGCCCTTTTTCACAAGATAAACATTGAATACTGAGATTTTTTTCACACTCCAAGATGAGTTATGTTCCCAAAAAATCGAGGTACTGACAGAATCACTTACTGATTTGAAAATCCATTTCATTGTCATGCCAGAGAACTGATATACCAAGAACTAAAAGTGATTTGTCATAAAGGCTGAAAAACAAAACAAATGAGCTAGACAAATGGTAACTACAGTTGTAATGCTAATATCAAATTTTAATGAAAACCTAACATCAGTAGTCATATTAAATTTGTTTAACTATACAAATGTTACAGTATATTATTCCCTAAATGGATTTCCTCTGGTTCAAAGAAAATCCGGTATAACCTCTAAAACTCTTAATTCTTTTACAGAATTACAATATTTAAAATCTGGACTGACAATTTTGACATTGAGTATCTCAACTTAGTCACATTTTTCTTTTTCTATTTTTCGTATATTATTAATAAGGGTGTAAAAAAAAATATTGACTAGGAAATCATCATATAGAGAACTTTTTCACTAGCTCGCATGTTCTGCAGAGAAATGCATTTATCAGTCCATTCTATTATTATTTGTAAATTGATCTCAATGGAACAAAGTCACAAGCATCTGAGCCATATATTTTTAAAAGAAATGTTCCTTGGTTTATTGCCTAAAAAGGCTGAAGAAAGAAATGTGTCACAGATAGGGTCATTAGGGAAAAAAAATGTTAAAAATACGGTGTACATCGAAGCAGGACTGCTTCTATGTAAACTGCATTACTAACTTTAAAAGATTTCATCTTGAATCTTAAGGAAAAGTCATAAATGATGGGCACTTTGAGCATATGCCTTTTTCTGGAGCAATTATGTATCTATAAACTTTAATACAAACAATGAATAGAAACCGATTCTTAATGAAAAGCAGGAATTCAAGAGAAGAAAAACAAGCAAATAACCTGAGAGGCCACCTGAAGTCTTCCTACCTTGAAGAAACATTTTTCTCTTTTGGTTAAGAATTCAAGTAGTCTGCTAACAGATACTTTCTCCCTTATCTGACTAGAGCCTCATGAACAATGTTTTCACCTTTTCCTACCAAAAAAAAAAAAAAAAAAAAAAAAAAAAAAAAAAAGAAAAAAAAAAAAGAGGGATTTCTGAAAAAAAACTTTCCTACACTGTTTCACCAGTCTAGGACTGACTTACATAGTTCTACATCTTGACTACTGAAATTCAGGCAAGTGTGAAAGTGTTGTAGAAATCTTCATTGTAAGACTAAAAAATTTCTACTAATGCATATTTTATTGTGACTTTCATTTGGAAACTAATGTTTTTTATTTGGGAAATTCTGGGTCATTCCTTTAACTACTGTAGCTTAAGGCAACACTTCCAGGTTTAAGAGATTGGGCTAAACAGACGTTGGTACAATATTCCTTTAACAAGATGATTTCACATTACATTTCTATTAGAAACAGATCTTCCACTAAAGAGATTAATACCTCTTGGGGTAATATTTGAAGAGGTATTTTGAATCTTTCTCTCCTTTACTTTTGTCTGAAGCTGGACATAATAAGGGCATCCTGGATGCTGAAGTCAGAGATGCCTCCTCTCATATTTATGAAGAAAGAAACAGAGCTGTTACATAGGGTAATACGTTGATGGTAAAATGTGGATCAGAGGCCACATAACATAGCACACAGGAAAATGTAGTTTTTCAGGCAGTTATGAGTCTCCAGCTCTTAAGCCATTAGATACTGAGAGTGTCATACAGATGGCACATTCAGTCCCTGTGGAGTGATGTTGCTGTCAGAAACACTGTACCAGATGTACAACTAAAGAACACCAGCACTCATGTCTGCAATGAAAATTCTGGGAAGCAGAGAGAAGTGGGAATGCACGCAAATGGATCAAACTTCATGGTTATTGTGACAGTCCTTTCACAATTATGGTAAACCAATTTAAGGAAAATGAGCTTCTGTCATCTAAAGTCATAAATACAAGTTCATCAAATATATGAAAGTCCACATATTCAGCAAAAAGGGTTTACCAGAATTTTCTTTTATCTTTGTCAATTGATCTGCCCTTTGCTAAATTAAACCATGGTCTACAGAAGCTTAATGCTGCTATCTTTGGGAAATTTAACATAAACGTAACTTTCTGAAGCTTCTGAAATACTTATATAAGTATCATTTCAGTTCACTATAAGTAAATCAATTTTATGTTTTTCCCCATTGTGAACAACAGATTAATTCTTCATCAATATAATTTACAGTGCTTGCTAAAGAATTTAGTAGCAATCAGTACCTGAAAACTCTGTTACTCATCAGTCTAATTTTTTCATGTAACTCTCACACAAAATATTTTACCAGCTTGATAGATCTATCAATTTCCAACCACTGGTCATCTGCATCAACTATTCAAGAGTTTATTTAGTCCCAGTAAATCTTTCTTTACTTACTTTCTTCCTCCTTCTGTTAATCTCATTGGGAAAGTCCCACTACTATAATACTAACCATGTAAACCATGTGAACCTGGTAAACTACATAAACCCAGTTGTCAGTAGTGGGTGCTACCCTTTTAATTAGAGGGGCCCTGCCTCCAGTCAGGTGGAAGAAAGGGACAACAGAGTTTATTGGACTGTGTGAATTCATCGCCCTGGCACATTTGAACCACAGAAGTATAGAGCCGTGGTAGACACTGGGCAAGAGTGCCCCTATTGCCATTGAATCATTGATGGACAGAATCTCTTACTATTACTGGAGTGATGGGAGGTTCTCAAGAACTGACTGTATTGGAGGCCAAAGTGAGCCTAACTGGGAATAAGTGGGAAATGCACTGTATACTGACTGATCCAGATGCCCCACACATCCTTGGCATAGACTTCCTCAGCCTATGTATTATAAGGACCCAAAAGAGTATCGATGGGTCTTTGGTATAGAAGCTGTAGACACTGGGGACATTGAACAACTGTTTATCTTGCCTAAACTTTCAGAGGAATCTGCTGCTGTGGGGTGGATGAGAGCTGAAGATCAAATGGTGTCAATTCCTACTAAAACAATGCATCAACGACAATATTGTACCTACTGAGATTTCATAGTTCCTATCCAGAAGCTGATCTGCTAACAAGAAGGTCAAAGAGTGGTCAGCAAAACACTCAGCCTTCAAGAGCCCCATGTGACCAGTGCAAAAGTCTAATGAAGAATGAAGACAAATAGTAGATTATTGTGGCCTGAATGAAATTATGCCAGCAGTAATTCCTGCTGTGCTGGACATATTAGAATGCCAGTATAAAATGGTGTGAAAGGCAGCTATGTGGTATGCTATCACTGATATTGTTAATGCTTTTTTTCTTTATTCCTATAATGCCAGAGTGCAAACACCAGTTTGCTTTCACCTGGAGGAGAGTCCAGTACGTCTGGAATAGGCTGTCCTAGGGTTGGAAACACAGCCCTACCATTTGCCATGGGCAGATCCAGACTGTACTGGAGAAAGGTGAAGCCCTGGAATAGCTGCAATACATTGATGACATCATCATATCAGATAACGCAGCAGCAGAAGTTTTTAAGAAAGGTAAGAAAATAATTGAAATTCTTTTAGAATTTCAGTTTTGCCATAAAAAGAATAAAGTTCAAGGGATCTGCATGAGACATCAGTTTTAGGGAATTAAATGGCAAGATGGGCATTGCCAGATCCCAATGGATGTGCTCAATAAAATAACAGCAATGTCCCCAACAGCTAATAAAAAGGAAACACAAGCCTTCTTAGGCACTCTGGGTTTCTAAACAATGCATATTCTGGTTACAGTCAGACTGTAAAACCTCTCTATGAAGTGACTTGAAAGAAAACCAATTTTTATTGTGACCTTGAAGAAAAACATGCCTATGAACAGATCAAACAAGAGATTATTCAAGCAGTAGCCCTTGGGGCAGTCTGGGCAGGACAAGATACTCAAAATGAGCCCTATACTGCAGCTGGGAAGAATAGTCCTACCTAGAGCCACTGGCAGAGAGCACCTGGGGAGACCTGAGGTTGATCTCTAGGATTTTAGAGCTGAGGATACAAAGGCCACAAAGCCAACTATACTCAACTGAAAAAGAAATATTAATAGCATATGAAGAAGATAGAGATGATTGATACTGAAGCACAGCTCCTCCTGGCACCACATTTACCAGTAATAGACTGGATATTCAAGGTGTTGTTTCATTCATCATGTTACCAATGCTACATGGAATAAATGGATTGCATTAGTCACACAGAGAGTTCCAATAGGAAAACCCAGTCATCCAGAAGTCTTAGAAGTGATCATGGATTAGCCAAAAGGTAAGGACTTTGGAATGTCACTAGAAAAGTTGTTGTTGCATGCTGAAGAAGCCCAGTCATGTAATCAGTTATTAGATAATGATAAGCAATATGCTCTGTTGACTAATGAGCCTTGCTGACTGTCACACTGACTTGTAGGAAGCCATTGCAAGTAGAAAGCTGCTGTGTGGAGACCCACATGAGTTGTAGAAGAGACTGAGGGAGAGGATGAATCAGTTTGCAGAGGCAAAAGCCATCCAGCTGACCTTAGACATTGTTGAAGTGGCCAGTGCTCTATCTCTACACTGACTCATGGATGGCAGAAAATCCCTTGTGGGGATTTAACGTTGTGGTTAAAACAAAGGAAGCAGAATAACAGGCAGTGCAGAGGGAAACCCATTTGGGCTGTCACACTGTGGCAATCTACTGCTGCTCAGCTAAGAGAAACTAGTTGTAAAAGCATGTCATGTGGATGCTTATGTACCTAAAGTCAGGACATTGAAGAACATGAAAACAACCAGCAAGACAAAAAAAAACCAGGAGGTGGATCAGGCTGCTAAAGTGTTCCAAACAGACTTAGACTGGAAACATAAAGGTGAACTTTTTTAGCTTGGTCAGCCCATGACGCTTAAGGATATCAGGGAAGGGATGCAACATACAAATGGGCTTGTGGTTAGGGGCTGGATTTAACTATGGACTCCATTTCACAGTTTATCCATGATAGTGAAACATGCACCAACACTGAACAAGCTAAACAGTTATAACCTTTGTGGCATGGGAGATGATGGTTCAAATATAAGTAGGGAGAGCATGGCAGACTGATTATATCACACTTTCACAAATCCTCCAAGGCAAGTGCCACATGCCACATAAGAAGTGTCCCATGCCACTGCCTGGAACACCATCCTGGGCCTTGAGAAACACATCTTTTGGCAACATGGTACTCCAGAGAGAATTGACTTGAACAATGGGACTCACTTAAAAAACAAACTTATAGAAAATTGAGCCAGAGAATATGGCATTGGGTGGGTGTATCACATCCCCTATCATGCACCAGACTCCAAAAAAATTGAACTTTACAATGTAGTGTTACATATTACTCTGAAAACAATGGGAATTGTAACCTCAAAAATTGAAACAAGCATTCAACACAGGCCAGGACTGGGTCCAGTCTTATTCAACAACTTCATCAATGACCTAGATGAAGAGATGGAGTGTACCCTCAGCCAGTTTGCTGATGATACTAAACTGGGAGGAGTGGCTGATGCACTGGAAGGCTGTGCTGCCCTCCAGCGAGTTCTGGACAGACTGCAGAGCTGGACAAAAACAAACCTAATGAAG
>WUAM01000295.1:381167-420032 GCA_024336885.1 Actenoides hombroni
CCGATTAATGTTTCCAAAATTCATCTATAATTGAGTACTTCTAATTAAAGTCACTTTCTTTTTTTGTTTATTTGTTTTTAATCAATCAGATCCCTATTCTACAGTGAAGAAAGAAACAGGAAAAAAAAAAATAAATCTATTTTTGTAATTAACTAAGAATCTCTCAATCAATGCATATTTGGTAATTGCCAAAACCAGCGGTGATAGCTGTTTGCAGCAATGGTAACTAGTTGCCACAGTTCACCCACTGACAAATCTAGGAAGTTTTTAAACAGTGAACAAATAAATCATATTAAACAATCTTCAGACTCTTTAAGGAGTGAAGTGCATTTAAATATGTCACTTTTGAAGTATCTGTGTTGTGCTCACCTTCAAAATGAAACATAAATCTATTTAATTCAGCACCAACTGACATGACTAGTCCTTGTCAGACTGCCAGTTCTTCAGCCATGTACATACAAGATATAGAGAATGTTAATGATTATAAGAGCTAATCTTTTCATAGGTGAGCAAACAGATAAGGCGTAAAGACAGATTAAAGCTCTCAGAAACAGGTACAATATCAGTTGCAAAGAGTAAAGGATCTCCTGAGATTTCTTATGTTAAGTATTACCTGGACTTGTTTCCAAAGTTACATATTGTAAATATTAGTAAGTTATACATATGCAAAGAAATGAGCATTCATCCTGGAAATAATATAAATATTGAAGGAAGGATTCTTTCATCTTTACTTTCTTCAGCTTACTTTACTTTCTTCAACCACCCCAACATCTGCTGGAAACGTAGTATGATGAGCTGTAGGCAATCCAGGTTACTCCTGGAATGCACGGAGGATAATTGGCATGATATAGTTTTTATTAATACTGCATTTTCTTTTCTGATAATACTGTTAATTCTGCAGATTCAGCTGGGCTGGATAAAAGAACAGTGTAAATAATTTATAGGCAGCTGAGGATATATTTGAATATTTTCTGGTAAGAACTTCACAATTAGTATCTAGATCTTTTTCAAAAATGAAAGTTTCTTAATGGAAGTTTGAGAGTGTGCAGCCAACATTACTCATGTTGTTTCTGCATTCCAGTTTCAGGTAGACAAATCTGCTCTGTGAGTTGCAGAGCTAATGTTAGAATCCACTGACTACCCCATGTATGGTTTACGCTCTGTAGAACTTAATCTGAAAGAAAAGGTTCCTTTAGCTAGTAGTCTGATAAATAGCATGTCCAGTAGGTTTTCTAGACACTTGAGTAGAACCCTGTTATTTCCTTAAAAGAACTGGAACCGGTACCAAAGAAATGTATCCTAATCTATAAATCACAGGATATGAAAGAAGTCTTTCTAATCACCACTGTCAAAGTGCTTCAAAGCTGTAAACACACTGACCTGTTCTGGGTAAGGCATACAGCCCTCTGTCCTGCTAAGTGCCTGCCATGGCAAGGTTCTTGTTGGATTTTGAAAAGGAATTAAACATAAGTCTGGTTTTAGTACTCCTCACATAACTGTACCTTCCCCCATGTATTTGAAATCTAGTTAAGCTATTTTTGCAACAGCTAAAAACAACTTATGGAAGATAAAAGTATGTGAGTCATATATCTAAGTATATTGCACAGCCCCATGCATTTGAATAACTAGTATCAAATCTATTAAAAACTTTATGATAAGCTATTACAAAATCTAGACAGAATAACCATCTCCTGAGGAAAAAAATAAATAAATTAAGTGCTGGAGACAATTTGAACTGGTAGAGCTTAAAATGAAATTAAAACAACAAATGCTTGCATACAGTTTTGGGAAAGAGAAAATTTAATTGATCAAAAGTAAATCAAAAGTACGTCCTGGGATATGGTGATAATATATCTTTAAATAAAAACCTAAGATGGAGTCTTCTGAGGAAAAAAGAGAACATAGCATCCACAATGTCATAATTATTGTAAAAAACATAAGTTCCTGGGAAGTCTTTCAGTGGATGAAACTTAACATCCAAGTATTCTTGAAATGGAAGACATACTGGGATGGCTTAAGCCAGGTTCCTTAAATGAATATGGACCTAATGCTTCTTTTGCATGGCAGTTTCTGGGTTCTGATTTGAAATGCCTTAAAGAAGGGGGGTTTCAGAAGGCTTTAGTGAGTTTTGAATGCTGAACCATTCTGAAGTGGTGCACCTGTGAACTCTATGCAAAACCAGTTGTCACTCCTCACAGCATTTGCACCTTCTAAGAATTTTGTGTTCATCTGGCTCCTGGACAGTTGCTGTAAGAGTGCATCCTTCACACCCCTTGGAGGGTTTGGTATCTGTGTTCGAGAGCACTCTAGAGCCAGTGCAGCTCCACTGCCTAGATATAGATGTTTGGATCCAGTTCCATGAAGAGGAAGAAATCTCTGTGAGTTACTCAAAAGAGTAGGCGGTATCTTGTAATCTCTGAAGCACTAGGGAACCTTACTGGTAGCATTTTATCCAGGCCTTAGGTTCAAAACTGTCCTGATTTCTCTCAGGAAGGATTACTGAGATGTGGAGGATTCAATTAAAAAGCTTCTAAAGGCTATCCATCACATGATACCTGATATCATTGTCCAGAATAAGTTAAGAGGACATTGACACTCTGATACACTGCTTCAGTGCAAAGACATACCCTCAGGAAACACAAGAGGCAGTAAAGATGATCCTGTTTGTTACAAGTGAGCGAGGACTATGGCCTATCCTATGCCATCTATTTTTTGCTTTGAGTAGTTCTGCAGCAGAGAGAAAAGATGGAGGATTATTTGCAAGACAGGCTGTTGCATCCTATTGACTCAGACCCTGTGCTACTGGCAGCTGAGTAAAGATGTGCAGCCAGCACTGAATCATCTGGCTGCTCTTCTCTCTCTTTGTTCACTGGCCAACATGTACTTTTTAGTACAGCTGGCAGTATGACTTACATTGGGTGCCCTTTCACAACCAGCAAGGTTGTAGAGGAACAAACCTTGAGGCTTAGAAGCTAGTCTCTAGCCAGATCTTCACTACATAGTACTACTTCTGTTCCTCAGAGGGTACTTGTCCTTGTGGCTGAGTCTGTCCTTTTTTGGGGATTTGGTGGCCCAGTCTTTGCTCTTTTAGCATTCAGCTGCAACCCTGAGCACTCCTTTCTGATACCTTTTGGAAAAGAGTCGAGGGAGCACCTGCTCCTTTCTGCCTGTCCATATGGTTGGGCTTATCTCTGTTTTTCCTCTCATAAAGGCAGTGCTTGGGGGTGTATCCTGCCCTGTAAAGGAGCATGGACTGTGGAGCCAATTTTACTACGAATGGGGCACAGGAGAGTAGGGATAAGAGTTTTTCATGGACAACCTTGCAGATGTTCATCAGCGCTGGTTGACTTCTTTTCTTTTCTTTGAATTTTCTTTGACTCTTACTAGAGTCAACATTTGCCTGTTTCAGAGCCTTGCTAAGGAATTTCACTGAGACAGTTTCACAAAGTTGCAAAGATAAGTAATTTATTAAGACAACAAATGTAACAAGTTTGGAATTGCCATTGATAAATACACTCACTGCAAATACAGAGCCTGAGTTAGTAATTCCTGGGTCACATCTGACAATATCTGAGGCACAGGTCTTACTAAAGAGGCATCCCTGCTTGGAGAGAAGTTCAGGCCCTTCAGCCCATCTGGATAGTTGGAATTCTCTTCCTCAAAATTACAGGATTCTAAAGACTAGTTTTATACCTATTGGCGAGATGGGACTGGGTCACTTCTCATGCACTGATTGGCTGCTCGCAGGCTGGTGGTGCTATTAGGAAGGGGGAGGAAGGAAAGACAACACGCACTACAGATGTACAATCCTCTGATTTTGTTGGTACAACTCCTCACAATTACACCTTGTCTCTGGCTTTGTTGTCACAGCCTCTGGCTATAAGACCTTCATCTCATTCCAGCAGCTGCAGTATTTGGGCAGGGTCATAAAACTTCCAACTTGCCAGGTTATAAGATTTCTAGCATCTGTGATGTGTCTTGGCCAGATAAGCAAACTGCTCATCCTCCTGCCCCTGCTTATTGTCGGGTAAACAACAAGGGAACTAAATTGGCCTGCATCCCTGTCCGAGGCTGGTAGAAGATATGTGCACTAATTAGCCTGAATCCCTGTTACTTGGCAAGATGGGCAGTTTTCCCACATGATCCACCCTGTGACCTCAGTCACAACTTGTTAAGAGGAACATCATAAAATTTGGAGTTAGACAGGTCAAGGGATCTGTCTTCCTCTCCTGTGTTTTCATTGATGGGAGATTGCATTAAAGGGATGTATTCAAGATCACAGACCTGAAGCATCTTAACATGCATAGTTATGGCTCTAGCTATTGTAGATTTCATACACAACAATCCAGTAGCAACTATAATGATCATTGCAGTGAATATTAATACATACTGAATTAAACTCAGAATCCATCTGCTACTTTCTAGTTCAAGCCAACTGAAAACCCTTGAAATCCACACAGTCCATTGCGAGTCTCTCAGTTTCATTTGCTTGCAGAGTTTGATGGGCCTGGACCTGGACCATGGGTTAGAGGCACCTGGTGTGTCCATGGTGCCAACAACTGGAGAGACCAGTGTGTGTAGCATGTAGGTACATGTGTAAGCATGTGATTGACAGTGAATATTAAGCCAGATCAACCAATAAGCTGTGTTGTGCATTCCCTTCTGCCCATAGCAAGACTCTGAGTGTAACAGAGTAATGAGCATACAAAAGAGGAGAAAGTGCAGTGACTGCATTTGGTTCCTCTGCCTTGAGAGTGGAAGAGTTTCAGAGGTTGACTCACATCAGGAAGAGGTGTTCAGAGTCACTGGCAGGGCAGCTGGGCTGCTGGTAGTCAGAATGGGGCTTTGTAAACAAAGCTTTCTCATTTGATAACATTTTCTATGTTGTTCTGATCTAGTTGAAGTCACTGAATTGCAGTTTAAAAATTTCAGAGTATGGGCAATGTAACAGTTGACACCGATCAAGGCAATTCCTGGATAGAGCAGGTGGTGTTTTTGCCACTGCATTTCTTGGGTGTGCTTCCAAGAAAGCTATGATTCAG
Organism: Actenoides hombroni; assembly: GCA_024336885.1. NCBI lineage: Eukaryota > Metazoa > Chordata > Aves > Coraciiformes > Alcedinidae > Actenoides > Actenoides hombroni. The sequence goes on from WUAM01000295.1 coordinate 386,210, forward strand.
ATCTCCCTTTCAAGAAGGGATGCCTGCCATGGCACATACTGAATCAGTGTGCTGCTTGGATGCCCTCAGCACTCCTCCTGAGGTCCTCGCTTTGCCTCTTTCTATGTGGAAATTGGTGATTTTTATGTTCACATTCCCTTTCTGTGGATGCTGTCAGACCACTCAGGTCTGCCCTCTTCTGATTCCCCACCAAATAGTCAGTCATCTGCCTTCTCACAAAGTCACCAGCCTGCGTTTCCAGGACCTGCACGATTCCACACCTGGCACTTGGGGGTAAGGGAAGTGGAGGAGACCAAAGAATAGTGGAGATCCTGTGCAGAGGTGGGGTTTGCTTCTCAGAAAGGAGGACCTCTTCTGGGGAAGACTTTCTTTAGTTAGGATGTATATCCTGCTCCTGTTCTTTCCCCCGGGTAAGTTTGCAGGCTGACCTCATGTAGTGCCTGGAGTATCAGGCTGGGACTGGCCACCTCTGCTGTATTACCTGGGTTGCCTGGGTGGGACAGGCATGATCAGTGATAGAACCTTTTATTTTTTGTCTGTTTAGACCCAGTTTTTCATGGGCAGCAACCTTACTATTCTGTTTAGAACTCTAGAGCATTTGCTATCTATTTTTTGCCTGGTTTTCTTTTGCAGGTCTCAAGGTCTGAGTTTTCATGTCTAGCTTCACTAACACTGGCTAGTGCTGGAAGGCTCAAGTGCCTTCAGTATGTTGGAAATTTTCTGAAGGATTTTAGGACACTGACAAACTGAAACTGATGACTGCAGATTGCTCTTGCTTCATGCTTTGTCTTGTTCATTATGCAATGGGACTGCCCTACATGAAAAAAAACACTTAGCTCTCAATGAGGTAAATTAGAGGCTGCGGTTAAAAAGAGAACTGAAAATTAGCACTGTTAAATCAGATGCAGATTCTAAACTAAAGTCCTGATCTTGCAAAAACTTGTTAAGGTGAAAAAGCACTGCTGAAGGTAGAGGGACTTCCAGAATAAAGGTTCCAGAGTTGCCATTTTTTTCTTAATTTCTGTCTTTTACTTAATTTGCATTTAGCAAAATAATGCTAAAATGCCTATTAATGAATGATTTATGAGACAACGGGTTGCATGAGTTAAAGAAGCTTAAAGCTGTAGCTGTTTAAGGTATATGACACATTAATGTAAACAGGTGCACATATTTCATAATAGAAAGATATAGCACATTGCATTCCTATGTGAACAGTTCAACACCTAATTCTGATTTTCTTAAATGCTTTTGATCTATTTATGGAAAAAAAAATATTGTTCTTGATCTTTATTTAGTTCACAATAAGCTCATGATTTGTTTAAATTTTCCTTTACTCAAATTAAACTGTAAATAGAAGGGTAGAAGGTGAAATAGTAAATGAATTTAAAATCTCCTTTTCAAAATATCTTTGAGCTTAATATTCACTGACTCTGTATTTTTTTCTTAAAAATAGTTAGTCTAAACTGAGAATATATGGCAAGATACTACGAAGAATTGTGCGGTGTAAAAACTCAGTAGAATCTATTTTCTGGAAAAAACAACCAAACAACAAAACCAAACCAAAACCAAACCACCCAAAAAACACCAAACAAATCAAACAAACCAAAACAAACCTCAAAAAAACCCCAATTATAAAGTATGTATCAGTGACGCATTCAGATAAAAAGTAATGAAACCCATTTTTATAATTTAGGATATGAGAACTTGTACATCTTTTCCATGAACACAAGTCATTATTTCAGTACACTCACCTCTGGGATTATTGTTTTCTCTCTTAAATGATTTCATCCGCAAATTTCATTATGGTTCCCATCTGGCATTTCTTATATAATGCTATGCCTTTGCTTTAGTGCATTCATTAAGGTAATTATAATTTAAAGTAATTTCTGAAAATAAGCCTGCATGCAAGTACTATGTTCCTAAAACTTTATTGCTGTTTGTATCTATGGCACGAAACTGTCAGTACTAATGGGTCTGCACTGCTTGGCTTTTTTCTGTTTGTTAAAATGCTCTTGCCACTTGTTATTTTAGACCTGTTGCTCTGATTGTCTAGGAATGAGAAGTAACAAAGTCTGCTAAGTGGATTGAAAGGCACTGGAAGTAACCTAGATTCTTTCTAAAAGCAAAAAAAGTCTTATAAAATCAAATAACTGAGTGCTCTTACATCCAGCTGTGAGCTCTCAGAGCCAGCACCTAGGGAGCCCATGACAGAGAACGCAGCCACAACAGTAGTGCTGTATTTCCTCAGCAGTTTTATCCAGTCCTGTTCCTATGGTTTCAAGTGCAGTGTCTCCCCGTCATCTCATCCCAGTTTCCAGCTAGTGTTAGTTTAATATCTAGTTTAATATCTAGTTAAATGAGATCCTCCCATTAGTAAATCACTAAGGTTAGTCTTCCCAGGTGAAGACTTCTGTAAAGTGATTATGTGGTAGCTGCTGCATAGATGGCAAGGAGAAATCCGTAAAAAAAGAATTTTACTCTGGAAAAAGACTAGGCTTTGTCTAAATGTTCATTTTTCTAAGCTGCCTTCCCGAGTGTGCCTTCACATCTTTCTCTAGTCAACATTGCCTTTCTTAAAGACATGAGACATCAATCCTATTCTCTTCACTCTATTTCAGCTTCCTTTCTTGTTCTTTTATCTTTTTCCTTATTTTATTGTCTGGTTTCCTTTCTCCCATTTAAACTCCTCATACTTCTTTCCATTGCAGTAACTCATTATTTCCACTGCTTTAATCTTCCAAACACTCCCATTGTATTTCCCTTATCCCATCACTGTTTCCATGAACTTTCCCCTCATGTGCCAGATACCCTAATTTTGAGACACTCCTGGATTTGGTTTCTAATTCTCATAAAAAAATCAATTAAAAGCTGCTCAGACATTTCCTCTACAATTGTCTCAGGAAATTTCATGTCTCTCCTTGCCTTAGCTTGGGTGACAGTCTTCTATGTGATCCATCACCACCACATAACTGAGTAAGTCTTTTAAAAGAAGAGGAGTGAGAAAACCAGTGGATTTTTATGTTAGGGGTAAGCTTTGCCTGTAAAATCTACAAAGAATGAATAAACTCTGAAAATCTGCTGCTTTGTAGTATGATTTCAGAGACCCATACTTCATGATAAAGCACATGAGAACACATTTCTTGTTCAGGAGAAATCTTCTTACCTCTTGGTGACATTATTGTCCTTTGTACCTCAGAATGGGTACAATAATGTCACAAAAGACTGAAGTAGCAATTCCTCCGATGACAGTTTGCTGAAATACCTCCTTTCCAAAAATTCATCTCTCCTCCAAGAGCAACTAAGCCAAAGGCAATTACTGTTGCCCCTCAATGTCAATATATTAATGGATACAGTCTTGAATACATACAGGAGAATTTATACTTGAAAGTTTAATCTTTCATAATGAGATCTGAGCATCAGAACCAATAAAGCTGAGGATATACATGGACATAAGATGTTCATCACTCTGGAGATACCAAGTTGAATATATATTGGACAAAAGGGCATTATCGACAAATTCAGCACTAATGAAAGCTTATGCACATAAGTTATTTACTTCTAAGACAAGGCTATCTTAGTCATTTGGATGAGTAATTGTAAGCAGTTTCTCTGTGAAATGCTATTGTACTTGATTTATTTCACAGCCAGAAAAGTGTATTAAATTTTAGTATATTTTCTTTGTGTGGTACATTCTGAAATAACTTTTCTTCATTTCCCTGTAGCTCCCATTAACATTTCTATCTATTGTGTTTAATTTAATGCTGTAATCTCTGAAGTCCTATTCAAAATCAACATAGCAAATAGGTGTTGACATTAAAAAAACCCCCAGTTTCTAGTAAGGCTGTGCTCCTTATATTATTAGAACAACTTTGGATCTCAAAAGGAGATAATTCTTTGGCTAGCTGTTGCTTCAGATGATGTGGTCAAATGACCTTGTGGAAATATTTAGCAGCTTTTAATAGTCTACTGTTTTATGAATTGGATCAAAAAAGCAGACAAACGAACAAACATGTAATAAAAGCTACTAATCTTTTCAAAAGCTTTGTCTTTGAGTCAGCTTTTCTTAAATTGGGAATTTTCAAAGCTACTAACAGTAATATTATGTTTAAAAGAATTCTTCCTAATGTGGAGTTTCAATTGCTTTGTAATAAATTAAAAAGTGCGTATGTGAAGGAAGTACCCTAAGGCAAGTTGTGATATATCAGGAGGTTGAAGATCAGGCCCATTCAGCAGTTAGAGGTGTGAAATTTGCTTAATATTTCCTAGTTCAGCAGATATACTGACACACACACACACACACATATATATATATAGACTCTATCTGCATTTTTATTTAAGAGTACCCACTGAAGCCCGTTGAAGATGAATTCTTCAACTTGAAATGCCAAGGACCTCTTATGTGTAGTCTAGGAGAGCTGGAACCCCTGAGAAAGCTGCACAGGGAGCCACTGCTCACCTTTGAAATATGTAAACCAAAAGGCCAGGCATGGCAAGGTCCTCATCACCTATGGAGTTGAGAGCATGGACTATAACATGCCTCTTGCTACACCCTGATAAACATCTAGCTTTCTTATTTTATCAAAGACTAGGGTGTTTTATCAGTGAATTGCATCCAGAGGTGTTGCTCTCTTGAATCTAGGAGTCCTACTGACAGACTTTAATAAGGGAGGACCTCATGCACAACTGTAGCTTCAGCCAGAAACTGACTTCCTCTTAAATGAGTAGTTGAGAGCAACTAGGATGATAGGCAGCATAGCTACAACACTCACACTTTTCAAGACCTTTGATTTATAGAGACAGTCTACCCTGCCAAGGGCTTCTGCTCTGCCACTGCTAGGCAAATGACAAGATCAACGTTGTCAGAAGACCAAATTTTACATGACAACCTCCCACACTGTAAGAATATTAGGGTGACCATTCTGGGCTGGGCCTAAGGTCTTGTCTCTGAAAGTAACCAAGTGGGAAGAATGTGTTACATAACAAGGCAACTGTATGTAATATTTTCTCTCTGTACTTCCCCAGCCTTTTTTTGCAGTTCAAGATATTATCTGTATGTTTAGTAATATTCAAAGGATTTCTCTTTGACTAACTTGTTGAGACTTCTCTTGAATCCAGCCTACTAGAAGAAGCTGACATGGTATTGGTCAGTGACAGATCATCTAGATGAGCAGTGAGATTTGAGTGAAGCTGTTTGGCCTCATCCAGTGCGTGGCTGGACTGATTAACCCTTCCATTTCTTCAAAAGGACTACTCAGTCTAGCTGCATCATTTTTAACCAGGTCACAACAGTATCCACAGACAATATGTAAGAACATTGTTATAGATTTGGACAATATAGAATGAACATAGAAATTGATATAGAAACACCAAATGTTCTTTATCTAGATACAGAACGTCTCATGTTGTATGAGCCTTGATGTCCTCGCTTGTTCATCACTATGCTGGTACTCTTATTAAACTCTTTCCTGTTTCTGAACTTAGGTTGCTGTGTGGGTGAACTGTACAAGGACAACAGGGATCATAACTCCATGCAACCCACGCTTCTTTTCTCCCAGATCAGGTGTTGAAGGACTTGGTGCATTAGTGCACAGCAATGGTACACTTCAGTGCAGTCTAGATGTTTCAGAATGGCCTTCCCCTTTCTTGGTGACAGCATGCTTACAGATACACTTCTGCAAGTGATCTCCCACCCACTTCTTAGCCCCATTATTTCCAGGCTCTGTTAATAATTAAGCAGGGATTGGGTACAGAGGATGGGACTTCTTCTTGGCCTTACTTCTTGGAGACAGACAGTAAGCAGGTGGTGGCTCACATAGAGCTGGCCTAGTTGATTGTGGGAAGGCTTTGCCTTGAATCTGGTGTGAAATGTTTTTCTGTCCTCTTCCAAGTGACTACTGTGTGGCAAGTGCCACAACACCATGAGGGCCCCCAGGGTGGGGACCTGTAGAGACAGGTCTGGGAATGAGATGGGTGTGCTCAGGGTATACCAGCCACTACAACTCAGTCCTGGACTGCTCTGGACAGTGCTGAGTCTCTGATGAATGGGAGGGCAACAGTCACAAACACTTCAGTGTTCTCATTTGTGGAGTTACTTGTATGAAACTTTAATCTCCTATGGACTGCAACAAATTTCCTTCTTGATTGTGCAAAGTATGGTAACAGTCCATGACTATAAGGACAATTTAGTCAGAAGGCAGCCAGTGCTCACCCTCCTTATAAATACCACCTGCTTCCCTCTGTAAAGAATTCCCTCATAGCTCTGATACCCAGCAGTGGGAATACACAGACTCCAGAAAGCTATTTTTCCTGGTTCCTGAAGATTTCACTCAGCTTTTATTGGGATGTGCCACTCAAGTGCCTCTCTCTCAGGATTTCTCTAGAAAGATTTAGCGGATCAGCAAAATAACTGAACACAGGAATACCCTAGGACAAAGCTCAAGCCCTGACAGAGACTGGGAAGAGCTGGGCCCTGAGCTCAGAAGACTTCTCTACCTTATACCAGACATAATGCAACTCTTCAGGGGTTTGCTCTTCTGCTCTCAGGGATAAAGGCAGTCCCTGACTCTCCAGAGCTATGTCTGGGATCACAGTAATAGGCCATGAAGACAAATGAGAGAGAAGAACATCTTCTTACAGACAGCACACACTCCTGTGTGTGCTTTAACAAGTTGTTAAAATGCTCTGAAAGACCATAGTTTGATTCTGAAAAGGAAACTCAAAAATATTAAGTAATGTCAATGTTGTGATATATAATAAGATTCATCATGTTTACATAGCTGGGTTTTTTCTCCTGAAGAATGAATTCATTATACCAGGTGGGAATACAGTGTGGTAGAATGAAAAGTACATGAGAAACCATAAATATACCTGTTTCTAACTGTTGTGTGATTGAGTGTACAAACTTAGTATATTTTTTTTTTTCAGTAGACTTCTGTAAGTGTGTGGAGAAATATTTATTTGCGTTACAGTAATGCCCGGAAGCCCCAGTTTGGATCAAGCTTATTTATTGTGCTGCAGCTTAAAAATAATAGTCTTTTGTATTGGAGTAAAAATTACTTGCTCTATGCCAGCAAAAGGCCACTGAAGTCAGTGGAGAGCAAATGGCAGTAGTACATATGCGACTGTCCCACCCCATCTGAAGGCATCTATTTACAACTGCAACTCCAGCTACAGACCTACAGTGCAATAATCCCTGCAAACTGTGTCTTTTGACCAGGTAGAACTATGAGATTACCAATACTGAATAATTCATATAGTCCATAGAGACTCCTGAAATCCAACAGCCAATTCATGTGCTTTAGAGCCCCTGAATCCTTCAAGTATTAAGTATGTGCAATATCACATGGAGGAGCTGGATAACTTTATGTTTTATGTTTTAAATCACATTTTTCCAATTAAGATTTCACAGTTTCTAATTTATGAGAATAGCTACTCAGAGCTGCTGAATCACTGCTAGTCATTCAGTGCTATTTCCCACTGCTTTCCTCTTTCTCACTATCCATTTGCATAAAGCAGAATAGCAAGATTTTTTCATAGCCTCTGCATATACTTGTTTTCTGATCTTCACTGTTTGCCACTGATTGCACTGATTGCACTTGCTGGCTTGTGATATGAGGTGAGAATGAGAGATGCATTCAGTTACAGAAAAGAAGCTCAGCAGAGTAGGCAAGTACAAGAGGATTTTTCTTTTCCCATAAAACTGTTCTCATTTTTCAGAATGTCTTGCTGAGAAACCTCTTCAGTTAATTAGACAAATCCTCTTCTCCATTTTAAACAACTTTAAACAGAATTTGAAGCCATTGTCGAGAAAGTCTAACAAACTCTGCATGCATGTTTAAAATAATATTATGGTGTATGGGGGACAGTGAAACCCAGCTACTCATAGTGTCTATGTCATGTGAGTTAATCAGTTAGTATCATGTGAGTCAATGTAAATAATAATAAATAATGTCAGCTAATGTCATGTCAGTTAATCAGTTAATCTGTAACACTGTCTAGCAAGAACTGATTTTGCACCCGTATCTATTGCTGTTCCCTGGCATGTTACTCAGTGTGGTACTGCTTTGTGTCCCTGGAGAGGAAAATGGTTTCCTTCACACAGCTGCAGGTCTTCTAATCAGTCTTCTATGACATCTCTGGTTTCCTTTTACAGATATATTTATTTCTGAAAGTTTTTTTTTCCCTTTTTATCGTTTCCATTTTGCAGGATGATATCTGGTCACAGCATAAGCACATTCATCCCTTAGATACATTTCTGCAGTGTTATAAACCCAGAGGAAGGACACTGCATTTTGACTTTTGAAGGTATACTGAGAATACCCTTCTTCACAGTGAGAATTTGTTCTTTTTCAAATTAGCATTTAAGAAGTAATTATACTAAAAATAAACAAATAAAACCTTTAAAAAAAATAATTGTGTATGCTTGCGTAGCTAATTAGGCACTTGGCAGACATCAGAAATCATCATTTTTATTTCTGTAAACAGTGACTGGTATTTTAGAAGGCATCTGAGCATCTTAGCAATGAAATGGATGAACATATACTAAAGTGCAAATGTGTTTTCTGAAGTGTAACAAAATGACAAGTTTCAGAGAAGCAGAATAATTGGTTGTTTATTTACAACACATTGCTCTACAATTCCCATTACCAAAACCATTTTGACCTTGTTTTAAAGCATATACTACATCTAAACTAGCCACATATTGTTTTTCTTTTATATGTTAAATACATATCTCAGGTTTCCTTGCAATGAAGTCTTTCAGAAATTTCAACAAGTACTTGAGAGAAATGTCTCTATTTTCTTTCCACTTGTTTTGTATTGGCCTATTTAGAACTCAGTGTCAATTATCTCATCAACTACAGAGAGTCAGATTTACTACCTGAATTTGGCTTTATAAGGGAATAAGTAGCACTTAAATCAATGTCTGACTCAAGACCAAAATTCTAGGTAAAGCCATAAGCACATGAGAATATTCAGTGTATAAACAACTGCTATGCCATAGACATGTCTTGAACATTACTTGTAAGATTTAATTCACTTTAAGTCAATTGAAAGGCTCCATTAAAGGAAGCTAAAATAGAACATTAGTAGTATGGCATAAACTGTGTAGGAAAGGCACATTTTCAGTACCAGTCACCCACTTTCAGTGGTCTTCCTTTTATTAATAAGAAGATGCTTATTAAATTTGCTTGAAGTTTTATAGTGAAAATTGCCAGTATAGTAATACAGTCCTAAGGGGGGGAATTAGGGGTTGTGCTTTTCTTCTTTCAATTTATTTAAGAGGAGAACCAAGATTTCTCACTGTTTGGACAGTCCATCTCCTTGTTCAAGCTTCAGTATAATGAGACCATTGCCTTTAGTATTCTGGTCATTATGGGCAGCTTAATTTCTGAACAAAAAAAACCATACATGCTGAAGCAATATTGAAAATTTGAAGAGTGATGAAGAAAATTCAAATTACAAAATAAATCCAAATATAATTATATCACAATTATTGGAAAACACACTTGCTCTTAATACTGAGCAGGTCCAGAGCATGGGAGCTCAGTCTTCTACTCTCAGGTTTCTTGGTTTTACAGAAACCATGGCTGCAAGTTCCAGTGCTTAAAGACCTATTTATTAATCTCTTAGTATCATTATTCACCTTGCATCAGAGCAAGATGTTATCTTAAAGCAAACCAGTTTTATTTTTGCTTTTTAGCTTGAAGAGATGTGCTGTTAATTCATTGTAGTTGGCCTTTGGTGTCAAACATTAGTAGGCTGAAATGAAATAGCCAACTTGTTTTCTTGACGACTCTTCAGGTTACCTTACAGTGGAGTAAGGAATTATGTCTGTAATGTGCCATTCAAAAGTGGAACAGACCTTGAGGGAGGCTGCGGTTCTTCTTTTCCATACCAGAGAAGTCCCTTTTGAAAGGAATTCTGAAGAACTTTTTGGACAACTTACAAAACAAATGCAAACCTCAATAAAACAAGAAAAGGAGGACAGAAAATATAGATGAGATTTTGAAACCTGAAAAATTTTTTTTGAGTGATGAGGTGTAGCTAACTGGAAGGAGTGGGCAGTAGTTCTCATTTCGTCTTTGTCTCTTTCAACACATATATAAGGTATTTGTCAGATTCTTGGCTCTTACAATGAAGTAGGTAGTCCAGAGACTGTATTAAATGTATTCTACTGTGTGTTTCTTCATTAAGCTCTTGAGGCAAGCAAAACCATGTTCCCCATTGAAAGAAGCTTTCCTAAAAGAAAGACTACCATCAATTAGGACAGGAGACACCTAGGAAGGTTTGGGAGGAAACTGCTGACTTTTGGGGCATCTGAAAGCAGCACGGTGCTGGCTGCTGAGGGACCCTTCTGGGACTGTGCAACTGTGGACAGATACCCCAAGCAGAATGCTGGGATCTGTCTGTTGAAAATAATATCCCTCTTAAATGTAAAACTTCAAAGTTTCACAACCTTTGTTTTTGTTTTGCATTGAACCATGGAAGAACTGGCTGAAAACCGATGAAAGACACTCATCTACTTCAGGCTAATAGTCTCATGATTTCCCTAGGACTTTGGTACCCAGGGTTGAAGTGCAGACTGCTAGACCGACATCCCAGTTGTAAAGCTACAGAGATCCTACCAGCCAGGGAGGCAGAGAAGCATCACAGAGTGAAGAAATAATCCATAAGCATTCTTGGTTTGATAAAGATGAAGACACTGGAGTCCTGATATAGAGAAAAAAATGCACCTTTTTAGGTGCAACATTGATGAAGGAGTCAAACAAGGGAAAAGGCTATGGCAATGGAGGAAGTCTGGTTCCTGAGCTGACTGGCTTTAAGATCAGGTTGTCCGCATGTAGTAGGCATATCAACTTCTAAGAGGAAATGCCACCAGTAAGGAATAATTTAGTTAGAAAAGTCTCCATGGTATGGCATTTTGTGGAGAGTAACAACAAACAGTTATCTTATATGAATGCTTCATACCGAGTATATAAAACCAAACAGCAGTTGGCTGAAATGGTTAAAGTGTTCTCTGAAAAAAACATTGAAAAATAAACCTGATCCATTGGAGCCTATTATAACACCCATATCCTCACAGAACAGAACAGATTTGCACTCTCACTGCCATCTGGAATGGAATTCTGTTAGCAGTCTCTAAAAAATACAAATTAACTATTTCATGTATAGTGTGTTTTTCTATTCACATTCCCAGTTCTGTTAAGAATAACAACTTTGAAGTCAATGTGTGAACATTGCATTTGCTTACTATCCAGATAAGAAGGAGTAATAATGTTTGTGGGACATATACATGAAGCATGAAAGATAATTTAAAAGAAGTCTCTCTTTGTCATTGAGTTAATGGCCTTTACTAAGATATAGCTATAACAGATGCTGCTGAAACTTGCTACATTAGATATTCTTACAAGTCAAATGAACATCCGGTATGTATCAAGTCAAATAAACATCAGTCTTTTACAGGTGTTTAAAATAACATGCTTAATGTGCAAATCATGAAAAAAAATCAGTTAAAATATAAGAATACCTTTTTTACTGATGGGAGTCCACAGTAGATTAATGTTGCTCAAACTGGTTATTACAATTAATGTTCAGTTTTAAAGCAGCCTTGCATTTAATTTGAAATTAAAGACTGAGATTATTTTCTTTCTCAACTACTTGTTAGCCACAAGAAGTTGTGGAACAGTTTTGCATAAATAAGTTTCATACTTAAGGCTGTTTGTGAAATGCTCACTTCAATGATTCAGTAATCATGATTCATGTTTTGTAGCCAATCACTCAAAGCACATTGTATTGCTCCCTTTCTATGAGAAGAAGACATAAAATGGCAAATGTGTAACTCACTTTCTGAACAGATAGAAGTAGAACTATAATTTATGAAAACATAATTTCACAAACTTTTTATCTGTTATGTAATATAGAAAACAAGCAAAACTGAAGAAATAAGAACATAAATATATAACCATTAGTCCCCAAACAGTCCAGAGGTGACACGTTGTGCTCTGTGTGGTCTCAAAGTTTGCATTGTTGATTTTTTTTCATTCTTTAAGCCTTTCAGATTTTTATTTGGTTTATTCCGTGAATAGCTTTATCTGGAGAACATGAGCTACATGGAACTGGAGTTAAAAAGGTGTTCTGTAATACATACAAAATAATTGTGCCCAGATTCATCCCACCAAAGCTTAGGCATTTCATTCTTGGATTTACTTGGGCTAAGGGAGGGGAGTAAGTACTAAGAGAGCTGAAGAAGTATTTTTAACTGATTCACTGAGTAAAAGGAGAAAATAATTTTTATTTTTAGTTTTAATTCAATAAATCTTCCCAGAAAGGACCATTACTCAAGTCATGCATAGCTCTCCAGCTGAAGCCCAATTAGATTGATTCAAAGCAGTATTATCTGGATCCAGAATGAAGAACTTTCCTGAAATTTGTATGTTGAATGCTTAGACAATAAACTTACTGACATCAAAAAGGGCTAAAGAGGAATGATTCATCTCTCCCTGATTTTGAGTGCTAAGATTTAAGTGGCTAAACTGGAGCTAGTCACTCTGAAGTTCCCTCCAGCCAATGAAGAATAATAGACAAATATATTTTAGATATCCTATTTTAGAGTAAATGACTGCAAAGAGCCACAAAGATGACCAGTTTCAGTGTATAGTTTTCTACACTCTGCTTATCTGGGGGTTAGATTAGATGACTTTCACTGCTGGTTGTAACATAGCTCATCCATACTGGGAGTTCTCCTGAGAGTTTTAAGGCAGCAGATTACAGCTTCAATGTTTTGAGGCTTTTTCATCAGTACTACGTAGCTGCCTGAGGCATATCAATGCCCTGCAGGAGACAATGCCAAAATAACTCTTTGTTCTAAGTTATTATGCACAGTTTTGGCATGTTATTCTAGATTTAGTAACCTTGCTCTACAAAGGTCACATCTTTAGATTTATCTAGTTTTTAGGGTGTAGGCGAGTTAAATATTTCTGTATGGCAGTATATGGCATGAGTTCTGCAGAATTACCTATATGCCTTTCATGGGGAACTCAAAAGATTGATCCCACTCTCTAAGTACCAGAATTAAATGGTAGTTTTGTCTTTCTTCAGAAGGAACAGGACCCACATGCATTAATAAATGTGTTAGCATTGTGCTGGCAAGTGTACATTGGTAGAGCATGAATAACATCTCAGGTCACAGCAATGAAACATAGCAGAGAAGTAGCCCGGATGACCTGGAGGAGCACTGCAGCTTAACCTTTTTCTCAGACCTTATGTCAGACAAAGTCTAATGTATTTATACTTCAGAGCAAAGCTCTTGAAATAGCATTTCTATCAGGAAGCCTTCAATGATGGGAATTAAATACAGTCAGGCAAAGCTTTTGTTTCTAATTGCTAAACCAAATAATGATGTGTTATCCATGACTACCAGTATTGTTTACAGGCTTGGTTGCTGTAGTGATAGCATCATATGAATACTGCAATTGAGAATGAACTCTTCTGGTAGCAGAACTGATTTTTCAAGCAGCTTTTAATTGCTTGTTTACAAAATCCCCTATAGTTTTCTAAGCACACAGACCAACAACACAGGAATAGACTTATAGAAATTCTGCCTTTCTGTGTAGAGGAGAGAAACATCACAAATTACAGAATAAAATAAAAAAATAAATAAATTTAAAAAAAAAACCACAAAGAAAAAAAAAAAGTACAGCTTAATCAAATGATCACTGGCATGGCTGCTTCTTCCTTGCAGCTGCACAGATCAGAGCTGGTGTGTTGCCTCCCCACTGCCAGGCTCCGGAGCAGCCCTGAGATGCTGTATGAGAGAGAGGGCCCTCTATGAACTGCAGACCTGCAGGCCTTTTCTTGAGCTGGTGTTTGGTGTGACTCCAGAAATCCCATAAAGTAAGGATCAACACACTTTGTTGAGTGAGAAATCAAAGTCCATCAGCAATGATACCTTCCCTGGCATCCCAGCACTGACTCACCATCTCAGATGTGAGTGTTACTTCTGAGACCTCCCTGCAGCTGCTAGAAGGGATATAGACCTTCCTGCCAAGCATCCTCCCCATCAGTGCAACTCATTGATTTAGACCACTTGCAGCAGTTAAGTGCTGCTGCTCCAAAGCCATTTTGAGCACCAGTGCTGACTGTTGCTAGCCTTCTCCTTGGAAAGAGAGGAATATGCCTGTCGATTTTTATATCACTTGAATAAGCATGGCAGATATATTTTGTATGCTACAATCCCTGCCCTTAGTTTGGTTGCTGCAGATGAGGAGTGGTACCAATAGAGAAAAATAATTGCCACTAGTTTGTGGTTTCTCTGTCCTTTATGTCTGGATTGCACTGTGTTATGCTCATGTCAAAAACAACAGGCTGGTTCACTAATATGATTATTTTTTTCCTTTTTCTCTCATTCCTTTATAATTTTGGGACTGTGTGGTAGATACTAACACATCTCAGATATCTGAAGCAAACCTACCACTTAGGCTTTTCCCTGATGTGAAATTTGTCCCAGCTTATATTTTTACAAGGTTTCCAAGGTTATTCAGGAGCCTTTCCTTGGACAAGAGCCTGTTCTGTGTGTGCTGGAGTGGGAATGGAGGAAGTGAATGTGGCAGAGCATTAACCTGTTTCTGCAGTGCTATGAGTATTCATCTGTTTTGTGTTTTAAACAAATGCTTCAGATATTTTTATTCCAAAAAAGAAAAAAAAAATAAAGTGTGAAGGATTAGTAACTATTTCCAAAAGGAAAGTATACATCCAGCTACAGTGCTTTTTCCCTCACTTAAAAACAGATCTTGTCCAGATCTATTAAAAATTTTAACTGTTTGAGTTACCTACCTAACCTGGTAAGCCAGAATCCTACATGAGAAATTTCTAATGCTTGCCCAAAGTACAGGCTGAGGTGCATTTCAGAACAGTTTGTAGCTTCCACGGGAGCTGCCATGTGCTAGATTGTTGGAAATAATTAGTATCTGAACCTGGATCTCATATCTGGACTTGCCTTATCTCTTGTACTAGTTTCTGACTTTTCTGCCTTTCTTTGACCAGGCTTATACTATAATTCAGTCTTAAGATTTTTGTTTTCTTTTAATTATTTTTACAATTGGCAAGCTATCATATATTTTCAGCTTGACTGCCTTACTTAGATTCCTAATTGTCTGTGCTAAAATCTTTCTTTTAATTAACAGATTATATTTTACCATGTTAATTGAACACCTCTACACAGAAAGGTTAGGTGAGGAAATTGGAAAAAAAGCGTATCGCGCTGGCTAGAATTGAGTGTGCAAATAATGCTTTATCGCTCAACACATTCAAATTCTAGAATACTTGTTCCCTGGGCAAGTTCAGTGTCATTGAATGTGTTCTCCCAGGTGCAGCTGGCCTAGTGGGGTCTCTTCCACAGTTCTGGGGGACTGACTGGGAAAAATATGAGAATAGGCAAGCTGGAGAGGGAGCTGAGGATGTGCAGAGCAGCTCCTTCTGGCTGCACACATTCTGGGTCTGCATTTCACTGGGGTCATTTAATGGCCACTTGGTTTTGCCTCACAGACTGGACTTCAGTTGCAGGGTGCCTTGTCAAAAGCTGTGGCTTACTGCATCCTGTATAGCAACTTCCACTTCTGAAACAGGCACTTGAGTAACTTTCTGTCCTGTTACTGCACCTGTACTATGTTCTGCTTGTACTAGTATTACTAGTGCCTGCAACACAGACCACATCATTCTAGCATGAATCATCTAAAGGACCATGTCTCTCTGGCAAATGTAGCTGTGATATGAGACTTATGAAAAAATGCAGGCAAGAATAACACATTTGATCTTAAGAAGCTGAAACGATAATGTGAGCGGAAGCGTACCATGAATAAATGAAACTGTCTTGATCCACTAGCTGGAGATAGGTCTGCAGTTTGTGATGATGTATGTGATAGGAAAAGTAATCAATGATTACTGAAGTACTGAATTGTCATCAGAAAGTGACATTCTTGATACAGAAAGCATAAACGATACATAAATAACATCCATCATTTTTGTACTGAATATTTTGCTTACTCTAGTGTTGAACTCTAAGAACATTAAATAGCTGATAGCGAAATGCACTAGCTCTAAACCATGCTGAAATCCTGGTGATAGGTGAGGACAAGAGCTTTCCCTTTTCTTTATTTTTATTTGGCTTGTGTGTTGTTACATCTGTTGTGATGAAGTCTCCTGCTGGAAAGCTGATGAAAGCATTTGCAGCATAATGCAGCCTCCGTGCTAGAATGATGGCCAGTGGCATTTTGTTAGCTCAGTCTGCCAGAATGTTCATTGTGATGCTTGGCACAAGCAAACTGGATTCATTTCCATATTGAAGGAGGCAGCCTGTGGAACAGAGGCCATAATTTGGATGTTGGTTTTGGTCCTTCTTATGGCCCACACACATATCCAGCTTTTACACAACAAAGCCTCTTATAAAGAGTGTTGGTTAGGAAGCGGGCCAAATTCATCCTGGTGTAATTCCATTACATCTGTAGATTTTCCATGGGGAACATGTTGCATCACTCCAACAACAAACCCATATGAAGGCTTTTTGGACAAGCTTTGCTTAACTGTCAAACTGAATATAGGGCTTGGTTTGTCCTACACATTTGGATGGAAGGGTATTTAGGAAAGGGCTGTGTTTTGATTTAGTGCAACAACTTGCACAATGGGATCTTGCCTCTTGGGCTTATTTGCACAATCTAATATATTAACTCTAAAGTCAGAGACAGGTATTTTCTCAGAATGTATTCCTTCTTTCTTTGTTACTGAAGTCTGTTTTCCTAGTGGTATAAATAGATGTGTTACATGACATGTTAGTTTTGACCAACTGTAGGCTTATAGCTTCCAGTACTTTGGAAAACTGTGGTTCTGTTGGTTCCGAATCAATGCTGTCCTTGTATCTGTGAGAGAAATACCACACTTGTTTCTTTTGACTTGGATTTTGTTACTAATATAGGAAAACAGAACACAGGTTTGTGGGGTAGGTTTGTCTACATTTTGACACTGAAAGACTGTGATTGGCAATTCTTCCATCTGTTACTCAGCAATTCCTGCCAGGAAGAGAAGATGGGAGGGGTATATGAGTACTGACAGCAGAAATAACAAACAGCAGGAACTGGAAATAGATTATCTTATTCCTTTAACTTGAAGTTTACTTCTTAACAAAAAGGGTTTTTTTTGGTGTAGATGTACCAGAGAACAATGCAAATATGAAGCCATGTGTTTACACATGGTTCAGGGCAGACCTGTGTCTGACATACAGGGCTGAATAGTGAGGATGAGGTATGAATTAGTAGTATATGATCTAATTTGTGGTATGGACCTATGGCGCATGTCAGTTAATAAGCTGAAAAGAATGTCTTCCTCTGCACTGAACTGTGTGTTCTCCATTTCTTAGGTGATATGAGGAGTAAAACACAAGGTCAGTCACAAAAAGACACTGGTAAAACTCAGCTGGAGAATGTCAACTTCTTATTTTAAATTAAAAATACTTTTAATTTTCTCTTTCCTGTTCTACCTTCATTATTTTTCTTGTCATGTGCTCATCATGAATAATGGATTAATCTGTCTGTGTAGGGCTACTGTAGTAAGAGCTTTTATCACTGCAGCATCTAGCACACATTGCAAAAGCTACAGAGGTACCTCATGGAGCCTGTAACTCTGGCAGTTGCTGACATCATGTTCTGAAATCTGTAATGATGTTGCTGGTTTAGGACAAAAGAACTATGAGTTTGTGAATGTTGCTTCACTGAACAGCTGTTCTTGAGCAGAAACATGTTCATCTTGGAATATTTTTCCATAATTCAACATGGCTGGATTGCATAATGTATTTCATACCTCAGGCTGAGAGTTAAAATTCAGAAAGCTGTAACAGGGCCAGCTGTAAAGAGTGACCTGATTAGTTATCTTTTAACTATTTTCAAGCCAATTGATGTTTTGGTTGTGTTAAAAAAATGTGTCTAGGACAAGTCAGTTCACTGTGCTTCTTTTTTATGGCAGTTGCAAGAGGTTGTTCTGAATTCTCTTCCAAGTTCTCCTGAGAAACTTGTTCATGCATTAGGTAGTGAAGAGTCATGCACGCTTCAGCCATTTCCCAGGACCTATCTCTGCTGCACAGAGCTGGAAATAGAATAGCTTTTCTGAGTCAAGCCATTAGAAATTAAATGTGTATCAGTTTACAGGACTACACAGTAATACTACATGAGGCAGCAGTGTGCCCAGGTGGCCAAGAAGGCCAATGGCATCCTGGCCTGGATCAGGAATAGTGTAGTCAGCAGGAGCAGGGAGGGATCCTTCCTCTGTACTCAGCTTTGGTGAGGCCGCACCTCGAATACCGTGTCCAGGTTTGGGCTCCTCTCTACAAGAAGGACATTGAGGTGCTGGAGAGGGTACAGAGGCAGGCTACCAAGCTAGTCAAGGGTTTGGAACATGTCTCTTATGAGGAAAGGCTGAAGGATCTGTGGCTGTTTAGCCTTGAGAAAAGAAGGCTGAGGGGAGACCTTATTGCCTTCTACAACTACCTGAAGGGAAGTTGTAACGAGGTGGGAGTTAGTCTGTTCTCTCTAGTGACAAGCTATAGAAGAAGAGGAAATGACCTGAAGTTGAACCAGGGGAGGCTCAGGGTGGATCCTAGGAGGCATTTCTTTCCAGAAAGGGTTGTCAGGCATTGGAATGGCCTGCCCAGGGAGGCAGTGGAGTCACCATCCCTGGAAGTGTTTAAGTGGTGGTTAGATGTTGTGCTTAGGGACAGGTTTAGTGGTTTTGGACAGGGCTAGGAATAAGGTTGGACTTGATGATTTTGAAGGTCTCTTCCAGCCAAAACAATTCTATGATTCTAAGACAGAGCAAAGCTGGCAAAAGTCACCCAAGGGACTGTTCCCCCTACATGATAGTTATTATTATTTTGATATACCAAGACAGACATATTATTGAGGAACAGAAATATTTCCTCTTCAAGAGTGAAAAATCTACTTCAGTCCTAGATCAGTTTCAATGTTGTAGTGTGTGAATACCTGCTGCCTGAATGAAAAAAATCATTTAGTGACACTTTATAGTGTAATGTGTCTCACATGGTATTTATCTCTTACTTCTTTTAGGGGAAAGCTTGTGTGACAGTTTGTCATGCTTTATTTGTGATTTACACTTCATCTAGAAGTGTAGACCTTGTCTGAATATTCCACATTTTGTTTTAAAAAGAGACACATCTAATATATGTGGTAAGTGAAAAAGTAGGAAATGTTCATGTGGTCATTCTAGCACCTTGCCACATTACAGAGGATGGAGTTTCTTGTAACAGTCAGCTATTTCCCTTCTCTGGTCATTCCTCAGTTCATTCTGAAGCCAGTTTTATCTTCCTGAGAGTCCATTTCCAGTGTTCATATGTGAGTCTCCAGTTTATCTCAAACTTTTTCTGACTTCTTTTATACCAGTCTTAATGCCTGTTATGCAATTAATCTCTTCCTTGTATTAAAATACACATCCTTCCTCTCCATCTTACTTGAAATAACTGTAAGTTTATACAAAATGGGCAGGGGAAAGAACATTACTGAGAGCACAAGAGACGGACTTTGCTTACAGAAGTCACTATTACAGTCAAAGTCAATATTTTCCATATGAGTTTGCACTTTTGGCATCAGGACAGAACATGTTTCTTCTGTGAAAGAGATGCATATATTAGTCATCAATGATCTCGGAGAAACATAATATTGCCCAAAAAAAGGGTAGCATTTTGGGGACATAACAGTTGCTAGAACAAAGATGTTCCCACTGAGTAGATTTGGGCTGTGATTTTTTTATTTTTATTTTTTCTAAGCTTTCATTCTGTAATCAAGGTTATACACATTTTCATGGAAGTGGTAAAAGCAACACTGTATGATAATTTCAGATTCCTGTTTAAAAGCATCAGAACATAAGCTGCATGCAAGAAAGAGGTGTCAATATAAAGCAGGATCAGAATATGACTTGTGCTTTCAAGTCTCATTGTCTGAATTATCTAAACCACTCCTGGCTGAACTTTTCAGAAAAGAGTCTTCCAGAAGCAGCCATTCCATATAACAAATATCAGTTGAAATGGCAAGCAATCAAAACACTCTGGGGTTGTTTTGTTTCTAATGTGAAACCACTGGTAACCTTAAAAATAATCAAAAGTACATTTTCTTTGGTTTGTGTTGTAATATTTGGGGTTGGATTTTATGTGCATCAACAAGCAATAGATTGATGTTTGTTAGGAGAGAAGTCTACATGATGAAAGAGGGAAGGTCAGAGGTACATAGGAAAAATGAAAACACTGAAAGGCACACTTTTAAGTGCTATTTTTTAGCAGTAAGCAAATACATAAATAAAATTTAAAAAAAAAAAAAAAAGGAGTAACAACCAGAGAGAGAAGAAAATAAAAGGCTTGAACTATAAAAGATAATTTTTAAATGTTACTTGTAGTAAGAAAAAATTAAAAGACACATGAGAAAATAGGGTTGAATAATAAAATATTCATTAAACTAACTCTTCAATCAAAATATTAATATTTCATATTTCAACTGCTGAAGTTCTTTATAGCCACAATGAGATCCTTAAGCACTTTTTTCTTAGAATATCTCCGTTTTTAAAGGAAATTACTCACTGTGGGGGGTCTTGCAAGTTTGCTTAACTGTGGAGCATGATGTAATTTAGTCTTTCAAGGTAGCATTGGATCTCTTGGTTAAAGCACGTCTAGCTTAAACACATCATCTTTCAGATGCTTTGTCATTAGAAATAATGAAGGCTCATAGAGCTTTATTTCAAATGTCTTTCTTTTTTCTCAAAACCTAAAAGAAAATCTTCCATTATAGAGAAACGTAAGGGTTGCTCCTTTTAGTTGCCTGAAGAGAACCAACAGGCCACATAATAAATCAGTCAATTTTTTATGTATGCTGAAATAGAGGAGACTATATTTGTAATTAGCAGGACTAGCTACTACATTTTATACAACCTGGCAACTGCTCAGTTTTTGTAGCAAAAACTGAAAAGGCAGTAGTGGGACCACTGAAATGTTAATCAGTGTATACTTTTACAATTTTAGGTTTTTTTAAGAAAATGTAGTACCCTTTCTTAGATGTTCTTTAAGCAACCATCTTACTGTTACCTCATTATGGTACAAATTCCTCAGAAATTAAGCTCACCAAAGAAACATTTGCCCACTGATGATATGCTACCATTTTATCTCAATGTACAGTTTTAACTATTTACTACAGACTAAAAAATTTAAATCTTCCTTTACATGTTTATGCAGACATTTGCATGTGTCATTCCAAATAATACCATGGTGCTGTTATATTTAAACTGTTATTAAGAACACAAGAGTTAAAGATAAATTAGATTATAGTTATGTGGTAGGTTGATCCTAGCCAGGTGTCAGGCACCCACACAACCACCATCTCACTACCCTTCCTCAACAGGGCAGAGGGAGAATATAAGATCTTGACCTCATGGGTTAAGATAAAGACCAGGAGGTAATTTATTAATTAACATCATGGACAAAACAGACTAATCTTGGAGAATATTAATTTATTACCAATTAAAGTTGGGTGGTAAGAAACAAAACCAAATTGAAAGGACATCTTCTACATACACCTACTTCTTCCCAAGGTCAGCTTCACTTCTTTCCCAACTCTCCTTCCATCAATACCTTAAGCTGCACACAAGGGGACAGGCAATGGGAGGGTTGTGGTTGGCATGTAACAGCTCCTCTCTACCACTCCCTCCACCTAACACTTTTCCCCTGCTCCAGCATCAGTCCTCTCTGCAGGCCACAGTCCTTCAGGATAAAACTGTTCCAGTATAAGTCCTCCATACACCAGTTCCTTCAAAGTATATCACCCAGTTCTGGCAGCTCCACAGGACACAGGGAATACCTGCTCCAGCACCTGGAGCACTTCCTCCCTTCTTGGCTGGTGTTGGTGTCATAAGGATCAAGTAGACACCACTGACCTTTCAGATTGGCTTGACTGTATCTTGTGGTAGGTCTGTTGTGAAACTGGCTGAAACCAGCTGCATTCAGCAGAGGTGAAGCCCCTGGACTCTTTTCACGGAGGCCATCCCTGCATTCCCCTCACTGCCACAGGTTTGAACATGAATTACAGACACCGGTCTTGTTCTGTTGAATTACAGAACAAAGCTGATTGAACTGTTGATTGTAAAGTAAAAATAGGTGGGTTTCAATGTAAGATTGAAGGCCAAGAGAAGAAATACACTGAAGGGAAGTCAGAACTCATTTGGGGGAGAAATGACTTTGCTCTGGCTTATTTTGTGACATTTCTGTTGTATTACCCAACCGCATAACTTTACTATGTATTGAGTCTCTGTATGTACAGAGAAACAACTGCTACATTGTGTCCCAATAAAGCTTGCAAGAGAGCTTACATGTAAATATGTTCTGTTCATTTAGGTTTCTTCTATTCCAAATTCTCTAATATATAAAAAAAGGCATATTCTGACAAGCACCCATTCTGCATGAGAAAAAAATATAACATTCCTAGCAACCAGCAGCTCTTCTATTCCTGTCCAGTGTCAAAATTTGATGAGAAGCAATGAAGGAAAGTGGAAAATTTTTATCTTTATTTTCAAAAGATTATTTACTCAATTCTCAATATGAATAAAAAGGAAAAACAGGGCATAAACTGAAAGGAACTGTATTTTATCTGTCTCCATCTTCACAGCTGTCTTCCCTTAATTTTTTATACCAGTTATCTTCCAACTATTTTAGCAGGACTATTTTTGATTTACACTATTGTCAGTGATCATAAAATCCCCTTATACTTAAAATTTCAGAAGCCTTCTTTACATAGCACAAAAGATGTTGTTTGGAATTCAATGACTTGATAACTTCTTAAAAAAAACCCTAACCATCCTTACTTGTCATTCAGTCAAGGATTCAAGGAAGTTCTCCCTTTAGATGGGATTTTTGAGACCTTAGATATGAGATTATAATTTTCCCATTAAGATCATTATCTGCACTCTGGAGTGAAAAACAGGGATGATCTCTGCATTTCTAGTATCTTCATTGCCATGGTACTAACTCCTGTACAGCAGTTTGTGATATGCTAGAATTAAAGTTGCCTGTATACAATGAAAAAAAAAATCTAGAATGAAAGAACTGGTCAATGAGACAGAATGATGCTGGAAAGGCTTTGATTTCTCTGAAAGTAATCTAGGCAAATCTCAGTACAATTAAAAAAGTTGGTTACCAGCAGAAATGTCATCTTAGGGAGTCTGTGTAATGTATTTCTTACGGTAACCCTCAAGTAAGTTAGAGATCTAAAGACTGCTATAAGCAGTGCAATGTAAATATTCTAACAATTACAGACACAAATCTTCAGATAACAGTAAGAAAAGCCAAAATGGCAAGTTAGGTAGGGGAGCTAAAGGTAGAAGCATTTAAATCATTTAATGGCCCAAGGACTGGCATCTACAGTTTTAGTTTAGACTTTGTACTGCAAAGTGAAATAGCTGGAATATGGTAGCTGTTACACAGGTATTTCTTTGCAGGTTGGTGATCGATCACAAAACTTGCTTTCCTGAAGTCAAAGGACCTAAGTGCTTTTCTCTAGAATTCAGCTGATAAATATTATGTCTAACATACCTAAGGCCACAAAAGGTCCTTTAAAAATGTCACTACAACAAAGTGTATACTTGGAACTAATAATAGCAAAGAGAGGTTGAGCTGTTTTAGAAGTGCTGCAAGGGCAGTGAAAATAACCATAGAAACAATCCATGTTACTTCATTTGTAGATTACAAACTAGATTTTGAAATATTACAAAATTTGGCATGGGATTTTTTACTTTTTACTCTTAATGCAGAATTAAAAATAAACAACAAACAACAACTCCAAACAGACAAAAAAAACCCCAAGCACAACAAAACACGCATACCAGAAATACCCCCTCAAACCCAAACAACTGAGAACTACTTAAAATCTAAGGAAGAAACAATATTAATATAAAATTGAACCACTCAGGATCAATAGCAGGAGACAAATTCTCAGCAGCAGGAAATAAATAGGAGAAGCATTTATTAGACATCAAATTCTGATCTTTAACAGAGTGGAAAAATTAGGCAGGTGATCAGTTTTATGAAACATGAAGTTTGCATAAATAACACAATGTGAAGCTTGCCATAGGTTATACAGGCATATTTTCTAAAGCAGGATATCCAAACTTTTGTTTTAATTGAACAAAAATGACTTTAATTTTTACATGTCAGTTCTTATCTCTTTTGTCCCATATAATGGGTAGAAGTCCACGTGCTCTATATGCAGATATAAAGGTTCAACAGACTGCAGATGCTTGCTTTCAGGACACAAAACTATTTCTCAGTCCAGCAAGTAAAATTGCCTGGAAATAGTCTGCATAAATATGCCTGGACCAGACCCCTTGTAGATATATTCCCAACATTATGTGTTAGACTTTTTGCATTACTCATAATTAAAGTCTAACATTCAAGTTAAAATGGAAATTAATATGATTTTTAACTATTCAAGTCCCTAAAGTATAACATCTCAAGCTTTATCATTCTTTAAAATTAGCAGTCATGTAACTCTGAAAAGATTGTAGAACAAATTGTGTAACATTTTAAAATCACCATGCTGAATGACTGCCAATCAACTGATTATAATTACATATTGTGCTTTTTAAAAAGAAACTCAAAATAGAAAACTGTCCTCATTCATACTCTGAAGTATGTAAGTTTTTTAATCTGTAAATTCATGAATTTTGAACTGATATACTGTATATTATTTTATCTTGAATGTATAAGATCTAAGTTATATAAAGCAAAATAGAAAGACATGACATAAAATATACATT
The DNA here is from genome assembly GCA_024336885.1 of Actenoides hombroni. Lineage (NCBI taxonomy): Eukaryota > Metazoa > Chordata > Aves > Coraciiformes > Alcedinidae > Actenoides > Actenoides hombroni. The sequence continues at coordinate 411,056 of WUAM01000295.1, forward strand.
AGATAAATAATATATATTGTGTACATGTGGATAGACATCCGTGATTGTCCCTACAAATTACCTTGAATTCTCTTTAATTTATACATTTAGTTTAGGAAAGCTAAAATTTTTCTGTTAAGGTCAGGTACTTAATATTTAAGCTTAAGCAAATATCATTGGAGGTTTTGAAAAATAACACAGTGAATAGCCAGTCCTTACTATATTTGTTTTCAAGCCATGGTCTTTTTCTGAACATGACACAAGAAAAAAACAACACTGAGAGGATAAATCCTCAATGGGATCAAAATCTTCAAAGTCTCTTCCCAACGGGAAGAACATCAGAGAACAATAAGCACTTTTGTCTTGAGCTTAACCATGTGAAAGTTACCAAAGATAATCCATAAATGTATTTTTGATCTGTCCAAAGAAGTCCAATGCAACCTACCCTAACCCTAAACCTCTCCCTATCATTGAAATGCAACATTTTCTAACTAGAGTTCTGTATTACTCAAAAGAGTAATTAGTGAATCACTTGGCTTCTCTTAAATGCCCAGATTAACAAAGAGAAATAGTAACACAGATTACTATGATGTTATGTCAGAACAGACTGTTTAAGCCCTATTCAGGGGAAAATCATGCTCATCCAGAAAAAAGCTCTTCCCTCACAGAAGCTGCTCAGAATCAGTAAGTCTTCTCCTGCTTTGACTGTCTCCTAAAGCTTCATCTAAGGTGAGAGGCCAAGATGCTGTAAAGAATTAATGACTTGTCTACTTACACAGATATGTAGGCATCTTATCTACTTGTATAGATAAGTAGGCATCTATAAATATATTGATCTATACACTGGAGAACACACTATTACTTGTTCTGGAGTTCTCCCTTATGTGGAAAGGAAAAAAAACCATCTGTCACTTACTATCCTAAATAGTGACAACTACAGGGTAATTCAGCTGTCACTCAACACAGGAAAGGAGAGAAACTGCAGTCTTCTTTAGTGCCTAGTCAAGTTAGTTGTGCTGGGCAGCACACTTGGACTCTGTGAAAAGAATATAAGCGTTAACCTCAGGTATAACTCATACTTTCTCAAAAAAAAAAAATTAAAATGCTTCAAATAACTGAATGCTTTTACTCCTTATAATGTGTAACACCAAGAAATCAAATCAAAAAGCATCTTCACGTGTTGTCACCTATGCATATGGAGGAAAAGAATGAATTTCAATGAATATTACTGAAATCAATATTCATTGTCAGGTCTCTGAGTTTCTGACAGCATTTCTACTCAGCACTTGACCATAATAGTCACTCTGATTGGGAGAGTATCAACACAAACAGTAACTTGATACCAAGGATATACAAAGGTCCTAACATTCAAATTCAGGCTTTGTATTAGGATGACTTCACATTCACATTCACAGTGTTTGCCAGGAGGCTAGGAAGGGAAAAAAAGATACACTAATGAGCAGAAATTTCAGGGGAATTAGAGTGTTGTTTTCTGACAGAATATCTGTGCTATCAAGAACAAACCCACAAGTGTGTGCTGTCTGTGACAGTAAATGAAAGGTTAACACAGACTTGTGTTTGTTATTTATTTCAGCAAACCATTATTTCAACAGAGCTCTTCCAGACTCTGTGCACAGTCAGTCTTTTTTTCCACTAGGACTTCCCTCACCGGTTCTCAATTGCTGCCTGACCATGCAGGAAATCTATCTAGGAATCTTATCCTATTTTGCAGGTCCTAGAGTCTGTAATGTTCCTTTCATTGATGACCTACCACCCTTTCTATCCCTTTCTGTGTTATGCTTCCTTTTTAACAAGGGGGAAATTGACATACAGACTTAAAATCAAGTATCTTGGTTCTTTTTTCCCTTAGTTGTCTCTTATTACCTTATCATTATCAATCCACCATCAGTCTTTAAAGACTATATCTCCATACTTCTTTCATCTATTTAGTGACTCATTTATTATCTATGCAGCCTAGTGTTCATTATTTGTATTAATGAACATCCCTACAGAACACCTGCCAGGAAATAGTAATTTTATAATATTCATAGGGTGCTATTAGCAATTAGTGAACTGGGATTTTTTTCCTAGGGTTTTGTCATGGTTTAACCCCCACCAGAGGCTAAGCCCCACACAAACACTAATTCACTCCTCCCCAGAGGAATGGGGAAAGAATCAGAAGAGTCAAAGTGAGAAAACTCATGAGTTGAGATAAAGACAAGTTAATAAAGTAAAAGCCATGCATGCAAGCAAAGGGAACCAAGGAATTAATTCATCACGTCCCATAGGCAAGCAGGTGTTCAGCCACTTCCAAGAAAGCAGGGTTCCATCATGTATAATGGTTACTTGGGAAGGAAAACAACCATCATTCTGAACACCTGCTCTTCACTCTTCTTCCCCTAACTGTATATGCTAAGTGTGATATGGAATATTCCTTTGGTCAGCTGTCTTGACCGCATCTCCTCCCAACTTAGAATCATAGAATCATTAAGGTTGGAAAAGACCTCCAAGATCATCAAATCCAACCATCTACCCAAGATTATCATGACCACTAAACTATGTCCTGAAGTGCCATGTCTACAAGTTTTTTGAACACTTTCAGGGATTGTAATTCCACCACCTCCCTGGGTAGTCTGTTCCAATGCCTCACCGCTCTTTCAGTACAGAAATTTTTCCTAATATCCAATCTAAACCTCCCCTTGCACAACTTAAGCATTTTTAGGAATACATTTATTTTAATACTAAGCCAGAAAAGGGAGTTCACAAAAATTTAAGTGATCACAACCATGCCCTGCCTGGCCATGGGCGCCACCAAGCCCAGCTCACCCATGGGTGCACATCCTGACCCAACCTTGGCCCCTCCCCAGTGAGATGTTTGATGCTCAGCAACGGGGCTGCCCTCAGTGCAGTGGTCCAAGTGATAAGTTTTCTTTGATCTCACTAAAGAAAAGTTAGGGTTTCCATTTACCCAATATGTGCCAAAACCGCAGATCTGTGCGTGTCTTCAATCAGCTAGATTTACTGTGCAGGGAGTAACCACAGTTACAACACACATGCAGCAGTTTGGAAGCATCCAAAGGGCCATTTCTCTGGATATGTGGAAATCTCTAACAGGTGTCCAAAGTCCTCAAATTCTGCCTAGATAAGATTTCCAAAAAGAGAGTGTAGCCAGAGAAATGAAGGTATATTCTACCTCAAGGAAAGTCAGTAGATTCCAGGGAACTGATTTAGCTAATCTGTATTGATGCATAAACGCTCTTGATTTCAATGAAATAAAAACTTAAACTGATTAATACATTGTGTAGATATACTATATATCTTCAGGATTGATTATTTTGCAATCCATTGTGTTTTGTTTTGTTGTAACTATACAAGAGAAGAGACAAGCTCTTTCAATTAGTTTATGAGACAATGTTCAAATCCATAGCAAACACATTTTATCCGCTACAACATGAATCCAACAGATTGGTTTTAGCAGTGCACTGAAAGATTAATACAGGCAACTAAAAAATTTTTAAGAATTCAGGTCTCAAAAGGAATCCTCTTGAAGGTATAACACACTACACATCTGTGACCTGAGGCTAAAAGTATCATCATTTCATACCCAAAGCAGAGAGCAAGATAAGAATTTGAGTGCAAGGAAAGAATGTGAATGGATCCACTGCAGATCCTCAGATTCTAGTCTTTCTTACACTCTCAAAATAGTACTAGAAGAAGTGGAATTACATGCAACAACATAACCAATAGGCAAATTTGGCAAGATGAATTTTATCTTATGTCACATTGCACAAAGAACAGATATTTAAGGAGATTAAAGAAAAACACACTGAGCCCACTGAAATTTATTTTTGTATGTCTAATCTCTTGTAATATTATGAAGTTCTAGGGAGTTATTTCATAAGAAAACAATATAAATGAAATGTTTCTGTTGGCACATCTGAAAATCAGTTATTCCTACTGATGCATTAGAAGAATTAGGAGCCTCTCTAAAAGCTAAAATAAGATCTTGCATCCCAAATATCATTATCAAAGACATGGGTGTTGCTAGGAGCTGTTTTCCAGAGCAGATTTCACAGATTTAATTCAGGAATTAAATCAAAATTCAACCTGCAGAAATTCAAACTCCAGATTGATAGCTGTTATGATATTATCCACAAATAAATAACAATTATTATTACAACTTGCATCATTGTAGACAGAATGGCACAAAGTGTAAAACTGCACTGTGGTCCTTTGAACATGGCTGGGTGCCAGGTGCCCATCAAAACACTCTTATCACTTCTCCCCCTCCTCCTCTCAGCTGGACCAGGGGAAGGAAAATAAGATGAAACTTGTAGGTTAAGACAAAGGCAGTTTAATGAAAAGCGAAGCAAGGACACACACGTGAAATCAAAAGAAAACAAGATTTATTCTCTACTTCCCATCAGCAGGTGATGTCTGGCCCCTTTCCTAGAAAACAGGGCTCCAAACGCGTAGTGGTTTCTCCAGAGGACAAGTGGATGTCCCCTCCTCCTTTTCCTAGCTTTTATTGTTGAGCTGACATCATATGGTATGGAATATTCCTTTGGTCAGTTTGGTTCAGCAGTCCCAGTTGTGTTCCCTTCCAAGCTCTTGTCCACCTCACCCCTCTGCAGGGCGAATGTTGGAGAAACAGCCTTGTTGCTGTGTGAGCCCTGCCCAGCAGTAGCCACACCACAGGTGTGTTACCAGCACCTTTCCAGCTCTCAGTGCAAAGCACAGCACTGGGAGGGCTGCTATGGGGAAAATTAACTCCATCTCAGTCAGACCCAATACACACACAGAAGTAATAAAGTCATGGTTCATTCTCTTTAGACTAAAAAGTTGATGATGAATAGAATGGTACTGGTACCAAATATTGAAGAATCAGGAAACAGTGATAGTAATGTTCTCTAAACAAAACAGAATAGAAAAAAATGAAGCATAAGCACTAGGCAGAAACTAAAAAGTTTTATATTAAGATACGTAAAGAAGGCACTCGATATAAGACTAAACAAGTATTGAGAGGTGTAATTGACTGAGAAGTAACTTTACTAAACTTGTCCAGTTAATTTAAAAAAAGTAGATTTTCTAATGAAGCAGTATTATATTAAAAAAAATAAAATTGAAAGTGAACTTAAAATACATTCTGTTTGCAGAACAATGTCAGCTGGTTAAGCAGGATACATACCATCCCAAATTCACCGTGTATACCTGCTATTGTAGACTTGTTTAAAGATTCACACGAATAATAGGCCAGGATGACTTCACCTTGTAAGTTTTCACGTAATTGATGAATAATTTATGTGAAAGTATTGTAGCTGTCTTAATTAATCAAGAAAAAACCCCCTGTGGAATCCCTAATTCAAAGCAAGAGAAATTCCTCTTTCAACATCTCACTACAACCAAGTAAAACTCAAACATGCTTTTTTTTTTCTTGACATCACGCTGTGTTTGCTTATAAAATGAGTATGCCATGCTATGAACATCCCTAAACACTGCATTCTAGCTTGTTTTTTGGGGTATTTTTTGAAGGAATGTTATACACAGACAGCATAGGTTGCAGACTGAAAAAATATTGGAAACTACAGGACTAAACACAGAAAACATTTCTTCCCCATCACACTCCTACAGAGATATTGTACATCTGCAGAAAGCAAAGGAGAGCACTGGAAATTCCAGTAGGCTCTTTGTAGTCTCACAACAGCTCACTGCTGGCTTATAGTGATGTAAAGAAACATAAAGATAAATTAAAAAAAAATAGGAAGTACAGCTGTGTCTACACCAGCTTATTAAATTACTCTATCAGTCTGTTCAGTGAGGAGGTCCAAGGCTAGAGCACTCACTCCATTGAATCAATACAGCAAAGCTTCAAGAACATTTAAGTTACATGTACCTGATTTGTGACCAGCCTGAGATACACTTGGACACACTTACTTTACCAGTCATATAATACACCCAGCAAAGACTCTTCTAGAATTTGACCTGTCTTCAGTGGATCTTACATCATGCACACCTAATAAACCCAACTTTGTTGTCCTCTGCAGAAGACCTGCCAAACTCTTGCTATCATTCACAATAATGTCTAGCAAAAAACGTAGTATACCAAGCACCTCAAAGAGAGCCAAGGTTCTAAATCAAGCCAAGGCTATTGGTCTCTGTTGCACCTCACCAGACTTTTTGGCACTCTTTACTCAGTGTCCTGCTGCATTCTAGGCTCAACTAAGGACATTCCAGGCAACCTAGTAAAGGAACAGTTTGAAGCTGCCTTGGGTCTCAAGGGGAAGTTCCACAAAAAGAAATGTCTTTGTTGTACTGGAAAAGTCTCACACTAACAACTTATACAGTCAAGAAGCCACAAATCCGTGCTCTCTTTCCAGAACAGCTTCCAAATCAAGGCAGGAAAGTTGTCTGCCAGTGAGACTTTAAGCAGCATGGATCAACTTGTGAACACAGTGATAAAATGAGACATTTCCCATTCAATGAAGCAGCAATGGATTTGGCATATGTTTACAGGAGAATCCTCAACATTTTTCCTCTACCAGGGTAATAAAGATACCCTTACACAGGAGAAAAAGAATACTGGACAAGCAGTAACTTCTATATTTTACCATTACTCATATAACAACAAAGCTCCTCTCAAGTTTTCAGTGACAATTATGAAGAACTTGAGATACATTTCACATAAGGCCTATATGCTGCCTTCTATCTACCTCTATCTTCTATTTCTACCTTCCAAGTTTTCTAGGCTATTGCTTTTACCCTCTAGAAGTCCACACAAAAATAAAATAGAACCCATCTTACAGTCACAATCTTCTCAGGAAATAACATGCTGCTCTTTAAAATTCTTACTTGTTTAACTCTATTCCATATTAAAGATAATATTTCACATACAATTGCTGAGTTAGAAGTTCTGAATGTTATAAAATGTGGTGAATGCAGTAAAAATCAAAGAGGCAGTTTTCTGTCTCTTCCAAGAGGTAGTGAAGTCTTACTGAATTTTAGGTAGTGGCTTTTACCAATGCAGAATCTTCAAGCAGAGAAGATATTACTAGAGAAATTTTCTTCCTGTTCTTTCTTTTGTCTTTTCTTGTAGGGACTATGTTGGTCTTCCATACCTGTTCGTCATCACCTTTGTGTTGTTACCACATATGGAATATTTTATATACATTGGATATGCATGCCTTGTTCTCTCTGTCATTCCCTTGTTAATAATTTTCCTCAGCTCCTAGAACTTTCTCTTGAAAATATAATGTCAGTCTCACAATGGAGAATTCACAAATTGATTTTATGTAGTTTATCCTCTTCAGCGTGGAGAAAAATCTTGAAGACTTCTGTACGAAAATTGTTAACTTGATAAACTGGAGTACTGCATGTGAAGCATGATTAAAATATCAGAAAATGACTAGTGATATTAAGTACTTTAGAGATTGCTTACAGAGCATAGTCCAATTCAAGATTGAGTGAAGACAGACCACAAAAAAAAAGAAAAATTAAATCGCACTTCTTGAATTTCCCAGATGGGAAAAAAAAAACATTTGTCTTTTCCTATCAAAACACAGAGAGCCCTTTTAAATAAATAAAATAAAGAAGAGGTGAATACATTGCTGTGTATTTGCAAAAGTAGATAGTGGGATTAGAAAAAGAGTTAATAAAAAGTTGTGCCTGAAGAAAATATTAGATTTTACAGGGAATAAAAATGCAGTATTTCAAAATATTAGAATAATTATATTAAACTCTAATATTAAAACTAATAATTATTTTAAATCTTGGTATTGATCATTTGCTATCTGCAAACACTCTGTCCATTCCCACTTCAGATTATATAAAGCATATTTTGTGCTTTCACAAGTGGAGATCCAAGCAGGCACTGCCCCAGAGAACTTTACTTAAAATTACCCATATTATTATCTGAAAGAAAACCAATACACCAAAAATCTGAAACCTTTGTCAAGTGCAACCATGTTAGTAACTTAAACACCTACATTCATTGAGCTATGACTCTGTTTTTTGAGATACAAAGACTGTTTTTAACTAGAACCAGTAAACATATATTTTAATGCCTTGGGTTATAGACTTTCTCAACCTATAACCTAATCCTTTTACACCTAATAAAATGAAAACTTGTTCTTTAATTGGGCTTTTGTGTACTACCACTGTACAATCTTAAATAATATCCATTCTCTCATTTTTATATGTCAGTGTTGTAGAAAGCCAAAGCCAAATCTTAACTAATTTTAATTCACCTTCTTTAATTTCTGTGCTCTTGCTTGCTGTCCTGTCTCCACTCTTTTTCTTCTCACTTATTCTCAAAAAGCAAAGTAAAAAAGAAAACTGAGAATGGTTCTCTGGTAACCATATAATAATTATATTTTAGTAAGGGAAATCAACAGAAAAAGCTTTTTGAACACCCAGCTGTCCCCAAACAAGATTACTTTCTTATACATTAATTTTGGTTTGGGTATCCAGCAATTCAAAACAGTACATGGGAGTTGCCTTTCCTTAGTGGAAGAGTATACTGACAAGCTCTCCCTCACCCATCAGCTATCAGTTTTTGTCAGAGGGCTGGAAAGGGATATGCTAAAAGCTAATATTTTTTTAACACTGAATGCAGGATCATAAGTGTTTACTAATGGCCATCATCCTTTAATTCCTTAGTATAGTAAATGATGGGAAATATTCTATGCTGGACTTAGCTGTCATGGGACATTTGTTGTTAATGTTATGTGTTTTGTAATTTCTTCTGAAGATGGAAGACTTACATACTATATTAGCTAAGGTATAAGGACCTAAGATTTACTGCCCTTTGATCTTCAAACTTCTTTGGTTCCAGGCAGAATTGCATCTTGATTAACCCCTGGTTGTTATTAAATATTCTTAGGAACTATTGACACAGCAAGAATTAATGACAGTCTATACATGGGGAGAAAGAAAGAAAGAAAGAAAGAAAGAAAGAAAGAAAGAAAGAAAGAAAGAAAGAAAGAAAGAAAGAAAGAAAGAA
>WUAM01000295.1:420132-434904 GCA_024336885.1 Actenoides hombroni
GTCAGGCATTGGAATGGGCTGCCCAGGGAGGTGGTGGAGTCACCATCCCTGGAGGTGTTTAAGAGCCGGGTAGATGTTGTGCTTAGGGACATGATTTAGTGGTTTTGATAGGGCTAGGAATAAGGCTGGACTTGATGATCTTGAAGGTCTCTTCCAGACAAAACTATTCTATGATTCTATGATTTTACATGACTTATAAGCACTTTTAGTTTTATAAAAGCTGTACAAAATTAGGTATAATTAGATAAAACCTTACATCTGCAGGAATCTTGCTTTGCTTGATAAGGAAGATGATTTCATTTTGAGAAGCTGTTACAAAGGTATGGGGTTTTTACATTATAATAGGCATTTTACATAATTTTAATTAGATGAACACTGTAGACTTTTTAAAAGACCCAGCCTAACTTCAGGCTGTTCTAGGTTCCTCACTCTTTGGTATATCTTATCTCATAGGTATATCTTCTTTGGAACCTGAAAAAGACTGTGGGAAACTGATGCTTGAACTGGCTGGTGTTGGACCTGCTTTTGTGACATTAGCATCCTCACCCCAGCTAAAGGTGTTGTTGATGTCTGCAGAGCAGAGATTTAGCGTAAGTAAAATAGATAACAGTGCCCCGAATACCTTTAAATAGGCTTTGTTGTTAGTCTAGAATTTTTTTGTCTTGCATAGAAATCCTGTAACAGGACAGTCTGCAAAAGACATCTGCACAAAATCTACCTCCTGTTTTCCTGTGAGAAGAGGTGTGGATGCTCACGCTTTTCAAGCACACCTGCGAGAGGCACACACAAAATGGGCTGTGCTTTCCGTCTTCCTGACAATGCCATCCTAGAACAGAAGCAACAGCCCTATATGTTGAGGTCAAGGTTTTGTCAGAAAAGTTTCTATTTCATATATCAAAAACAACAACAGAGTTAATTATAACTGAATTCCTCAGTTCAGACTTGGATTAAAAACCATTTTCTGAAGGAATGGCATTAGTTATTGACTGCTCATCAGGTCAAGCTCACTACACCCAACTTAAACATCTCATCAAACTCTTACAAACAGCAAGTGTGTGGCAGCTCTGCTTTTGGCTGGACATGTATACACTTTCTAGTATTAGTGTTTAAATAAAAGACAAAGCTGTAACAATTACAGAATCCATTAAAATTGTCAAAAAACTAACTGACAAGAGGTTATAACTGAAAAACACATGTCAGTCCTAGAGATATTATTGACTCCAGGACTCCCCTTTGATGAATGATGTTTTCAAGAGCCCAAAGCTCTGGAGACCCCTTGTCTGCAATGAGCAGTGTGACTACAGCCTGTGCTGCTCTACCCTTTCAATGGTGATGCCTTATGATAAGAGAACAGACAACTAACTTAGCAGAGCAACAGCTGCTCTAGTGCGGTTTAGATGGTGGGCATCTCATCAAAATATGTTCTGGTAGAGCTGTGTGTATACCTGTGTATACCTGTGTACCTTAGTGGAGGTTGAGAGGATAATACTGTAGAAAATGAGAAAAGCATGTCACATTATCAAAATAATTATAACAAGATTAGAACACTTTGTTATGTCAGAAAACAAAAATAAATGGGTGTTAACTTGTAAAAGACCTCGTAACTTTCTCCTTTCCTTGCTGGTCTGTTCTGTGCTCAACTCTATTTGCCAGATTTGTCACACAGCAGTCCCACAAGCTCAGAGTTAGTAGAAAAATTGTCCTAGGGTGAAACTGCTCAACTTACATAGTTGATATCAAATCGCGACTGAAGTGATTTATTGATTTACTAACACCACATAATTAACCAGTGATCAGTGAATTATGCATTCAGGATCAATATCAGTAATACAACAGGTAAATCACAATTTTAGATACTCGTGAAATATTACCAAACACGAATGGATGGGGAAAAGTAGCTCAGCCAGAACCACTACAATACTTCTCTGTAACTTGGCCCCAGAAGTGATAAATCACCCACAGCTACCAGCAGACCCAGCTTTCCTGGACATGGGGGTTCCCTGGCATGCTGGTATCTCCAACCTGGCACTCCAGTGTTTTGCTGGACTATCTCCAGTATGTCCCTGTCTTTCTTGTACTGAGGAGGCCAGTACTGGACACAGCACCCAGATGTGCTTCATCAGGACTAAGCAGAGGAGCAGGACCCTTGACTTGCTGCTGCTGCTCTGCCTGATGCAACTCAAGGAGGCTGTTGGCTTTCTTCAAAGTGAGAACAACAAAGAACAATTTCAGTGACGTTTAGAAAGTTCTGATGTGGTTGGACCACACTCTCCCCAAGTAAAAGCTGCCCCTAAGCATCTAGAAACAAATATACAAGATTTTTCAGATTGTTAGTCTGCACTGTTGTCTATTCCACTGCATTTCCACTATTATTGTTTCCTGTACTAGGAAACCAAGGCTGCAGCTACATCCTTTGACACCAGTTTTTGAAAGTATTTGGTGTTTTAAGCCACAATGCTGTTTTTTTCAGCTAATGGTACTGATGTTCTGACTCACGATCCTTTCTTCCAAGTCTGCTGTGGGCTGGAAATGGCGGAACAGATGTGAGGGCAAGAGGTCATTTCTTATCTTCAGTGTGATATTCAAAAGACAGCACAGTAACATCCTTAATTTGGTGCCTTAATGGTGACTGAGGTTTTTTCCAAATCTGTGGTAGTAAGTACATGGTGTAGCTTCATGTTTCAGAGTTGTAATGTCCTGTACTGTTTGTTGCTCAGTACGAATGCTCTGGTCCTTCTGTCTGTCAGAGCTGAAAGCAGAACTGGACTTCATCTGCAAAATGATTTGCTAGTGTCAGCCCATCATGTGGTAGATAACCTTGCTGCATAAGCAACATGACTGACAAAGACTTCTTGGGAGACTTTGAATTTAAAGTCAAGAGGTCTGCAAATAGAAGCCAAGGCAGCTACTGGATAGTCTCAGACATGTTTTCCCATGGGCATTTCTATGAGACGTTATTTCCAGAGCTGGTGAAAGGAGTGAATCAACTGATACATCCCAAAACATTTCTCTTATTCTTTTGGGTCCTTCATAAAAAGCATAGGAAGCAATAAAAGCAGCCTGTCCCTAAAGAGAATCCATCAGCTATCTAACTGCATTTCCTTTCTTAAACAGAGTCAGATGCTGTAAAAGAAAGCACAAAAGACATTAGAAAACAGCCTTCCTACAATGAAAGCTTCTTCCTAATTCTCTATAATTAGAATGACTTTTGAATGAGAAACAGCCTGTACAATTTGTGCAGCCTGAGAGACTTCCGGCTCTGAGGAGCAATGAAATAATACCCGGAGTGGGCTGCATCAAACCTTCCACTGCAGAATTAATTTTGTCTTCTGGACATTAACAGGAGTTTCGTGACAAATTCATAGAGTATGTGGTCAGAGGGGAACACTGTGATAACACAGTCTGCTCACTGTGTAACACAGACCGTGAAGGCTGACCTATGAATTCTCACACTTAAGATGGTTTCTGGTAGAGCAGGACACACTCTTTTGATCTTCTGTTTTGCCTTGGCTTCCTTTTGACCCTGGTGACAGCTTCATGTGCTACACTGGTCTCAAATCCAAATTCTGACTGATGCCAGCTGACAAATCAGAAGTTTCATGCTGAAATGCTGCTTGGTTTGCATCAAGGTTGGAGCCTTTGCAAGTTCTCCTTGCTATAATTACGTTTACACCAGCATTTACAGAGGATGGGAGGAAAACACGCTGCTGTTCCAAAACCACTATTATTTAATGTTTATTAAAAGCAGGGTATTTTGCCCCTTCACATATCCTCAAAGGTAATTTAAGCCTTCTATGCACATAAATACCTTATATAATGAAATTATCCACAGTTAATAGATGTCTCTTTTTAGCAAGTATTAATGTCAACTGTAAATAATGATTGTAATTATATTGCCCAAAGGAAACATGAAATGAGAGAGGTTTGTGGTTTTATATTTAGCCTACTAGTTAAGCTATATGCATACTGTGGCAATGCTGTAGTTTAGGACAGTGAAATTAGGTTAAATAAAATAAAAGTTTTGTTTGCTAAGAATGATACTGGGCCACTGGAGAAGTAAAGGGTGGAAAACTTTAGCAAAAATACCTTTGCTTATTTTGACTTTAATTACTACATTAGAATAAGCATCCAGATCAACAAGTGCTCATTTTCCCTTTGGAACACAAGATTTTGATGAAGGGTATTTCTAATAATGGGTCAGTGAAGACTATTAATTCTTAAAAAATCTGGCCCACTTGGAACACCTACTGATTTTAATGGAAGATAGAGAAATTAGTAGCTTGTTATCTTTTACCATTTCTGTTTCTTCTGTTAGCCACCAGTGACTTGAGCACAAAAACTTCTTCGCTACACAAATAAGTGATGGGAATCAAAACACACAGAAGACATATTTCAAACTAAGTTTGTAAATTCTATGTTATATTAGCTCCTGCAGCTTCTAGAGCAACTGCAGAGGATGCTCTACATTGTGGCACACATTTCATTCCTATTTTATACTTTGCTGCAGAACTTGCATCTACTTAATACTTTCACCTGTCTCCTGATGATACCCACCATGTATCTGATAGCCCTTGGCTTCTCTTGAAATGAGCACATTCTACCTCCCAGAGTCTAGTAAGCTATTTTCATGCCAGTGGAGTAGAGGATGGGGATAAGAAAGAGCGTCAAGATGAAGCAGGAACATCATTCAAAATTTATTCAGTATTTCACTTCTGTAGACTTCCCTTTCCAGTTTTTCTTCACGTCTTTGACTTTAGTTCTTCCAATGCAAATACAAATCTTATAGATCTTAGAATATGGAAATACTGTGGCAATTTTCACTACTACTTTATTATTATACATTAGCAAGGACATAAGATTCATAGACAAGTGATTGCATCATTGTTTTACTTTAATGGACCTATTATTTCCTATCTCATCCACCACAATCCAGTTCTGGAGCAGATTTCAAAGCAAACTGAGAGACTCCATCTTATAAATTCTGCCTTTTGTTTACAACAGCTATCTCAGGCTGTAAGTAAAACTCCAGCTGGAAAAACAAATACACTATGTGGCACGTAATAAAAAAAAGAGATGCTTAATACTACATTTGTGAACTTGTCTATTTGCTATACAATGCTAAATGACTTAAAAGTCAAAACCAAAAATCGTCTGCTCCGCTGCTCCTTGTACTTGCTCTCTCTCTGCTTTTTAGCCGTAACATGTCCATGACACTGCGTGCATAGATGTCTCGCAAATTAACATTGATATTTGAATCACTGGATGAGTTCTTCATGAGTTTCTTTAAAGCTTCACGCTGCCGAAGAGCAGCTTCTTTTATCTTCAGTGTAAAGTAACAGGCAGAAAAACGGTCATTTATTATAGCTATTGGCAAAGCCAAAACCAGTATTCCTGACAGTATACACATGAAGGCCACCACCTTACCAATGGTTGTGTCTGGTCTAATGTCACCATAACCAACAGTTGTCATGGAAGTTGTTGCCCACCACCAAGCACCAGGTACACTTGTGAAGGTTGTGCCTGGCACACCTTGCTCAACGAAGTACTCCACAGTGGAAAATATAGAGATTCCTACAGAGAGGAAAAGCAGCAGAAGGCCAACCTCCTCGTAGCACTGTGCGATGGTCATCCCAAGAGACCGCAAGCCTGAAAAAGAAATGCCGTCAGTAAGTTGATTCACGTAGTGGTTGTCATGACTTCGCAAAACATCTCTGAGACAAATGCTGACTGCCGTATGTTTTTCTTTGACTGCTAGTGAACATGCCTTAAGAAAAAGGGGTACTGCTCTCAACACTACTGGGAAAATGTGACTTAAAGAAATAGATTAAAATATTAGACTGAACCACTGCTATCATCTCCATTTCCTTAATACAGAGCATAGAAATTCTCCTCATTACTTATCATTTGAACTATGTACATTTAGAATTTAGAAAACCTAACCAATCTTGATTTAGTAATTGGCTATAAGAGAAGATCCAGCACAGTTTTTAATGTTATCTAAATAACCATTTAAAAACACCTGATTTCTACTTTGAGTCTGAATGGGCCAAGCTCCTGTATTCCAGCCATTGTTGTATTTTTCTTTTGGACCAAGCAACCCTCAAGTTACCAAATTCATGTTCCCAGGTGGGTGATTAGAGCCCAGTCCAGGCACTCAGTAGCTTTTTCTTTGCTGAAGACTTTTTCCAATCCTTTTGTAGTTTTCAATGCATTTATAGCTTCTCTTTGACTCCTCTTTCTCCTCCAAACCTACCAATGTCTTTATCTGTAGACATCAAAACAAATACGGTATTCCAGCAGCAGCTGCACTTGGGCCAAAACCAGAGATGGCAAAGCCTCCCAAAGCTAACCTGGTACTCTGCTAATTCACCGATGTACTGCACCAGGTTGTTCGTGTGCAGCCGACCACTCTCCGTACCCCCACATTCCTCTTAGGGCTGCTGCCTCAAAGCTGCCTGACAAAGCAAGCAGGAAAGTAAATCCAATACCAGTGCAATAGATAAATGTTGCACACATAAACAAAGAAGGAAGATAACAGGGTATCAACTCCGCTGAGACACGGAGGAGACTGAAATTATATTTTGAATCGCAAGTGATTTTGGATTTGTTTTTAATACTGTTCTTTAAAAATGTTTTGTTTTATAAATGAGAAAAACACAATCCTTATGAAATACCCTTTATGGGGTACACTTCTAACTCAACTAGTGTTTGCAAAATAGCTTATTGGAGCTCTGCCTCGCTTGCAGACTTCATATGCTAATTAGTGTAAAAAGCAATTCTTTTTGCTTTTCTCTCCTCAATCTCAAACTACAAGATGTTAAAATTTCTTCTTGCTCCTGGCTTTTTCTTTTCTCCTTCAGGTCTATTGGGTTTTAAAGTTTTTACGTACAGCAAACAGTGGAAGTACACACTAGAGTTTGTAGGGAATGTTTCCTTTTTTAATGTTTTCTTCTACCAACTCCAGTTAAGAACTTACCCATATCCAGGCTTCATATTACTATAACTATGATCTGTTGGTTAGAATGTTTATTATAATGATATAGTTTAAATCTGCAACACAAGGGGAATAAGATATATTAGTGTACTATTTTCTCAGTTAATATGACTACCTCCACATTTTGAAAATGCACTAATATCAGCAGTGCAAAAGCTGTGTGAGACAATTGGAAGGATCCAAATCAAACTCTCATCTGCCAAGGAGGTTATTATCATCTATTGCCCTGTAAAACTTCCTACTGAACAAGGTAGAAGCATAAGTTCTTTCAGGTGACACAGGAAGAAGGCACTCCAATTTAAAATTACCTCATTAAAACAAAGATACATCTCTTCCTGTCTTCAGATGAAGCCAGGAGACATTTTTAGACAAATCTATGAATCAGACAAGTTACTGGACTCCCCAGCTCATTCTAAGTGGGAATTGGGGTATTCAAAACAATAATGTATACTACTATACTATTCTGTAACTTTTAAAAATGTCTCCAAGCCTTAGCACACAGCCAAGCTAGGGCTGTTCCAGCACAGACACCTCAGCAACTCCTGTGACATCCCATGAGGACTCCTTGCCAGGAGCTGTAACAGCTCGGTTACTTGGCTTGCTGGAGTAGCCACGGTGCTGTAACAGAGCTGGCATAGGGCAGGTGAGGAGCCCCAGCCTTGGGGCCAGCAGGAGGAAGGGGAAGTGTTTCTGCCATGCAGGTCAAGCTCCATCGCTCTACTGACCAAAGAGACTTAGCAATACAAGCTGTTGTTTGGGACTTTCAATTTGCATACTGTGTTTAAATCATCCTGAAGTTTTAGCAATAAAAGTGATGAAGTTTTCCTTTTTCATGAATCCAAAGGCAACACATCCTGACATATGCTACAGCCTTCTCTCAAATATATGCCCATTGCCATCACAAATTAAGATGCTCACATCCTACTTCTCCTCAAGGAGTCAATCTGTAAGTGCTTCCCAGAGGAGGACCAGCAGGACTTCACACAAAACATGGCCCCAAGAGGAAGCTAGCATCTGAGGAGCATCAGAGAATGTGAGAAATGCAGATTCAGTTCTCACCTATTCTTGATGCCATTCAAATCCAGAATGTTAACATCTCAGAAGAGTGGTCTCACCCTCTAGCTACACATTTTCTCAATAGAAGTGCTACACTAGAGGTGCTTCTCAGTTGTCCCTTGATGAAGTATACCACTTTGCATAATTACACACTCACACCAGTCTAGCCTAGGAATCTCTAGACGTCACATCACTCCTAACAGGGTTCAGCTTTCAAAGGGGCAGAAATTATTATTTATTTTCCTGTCCCTTCCCCACAAAATGGGTTAAGTTGCCATTTCTTTAAAGTAAAGAAAATAATTGGTATGTTTTTTCCTAATTAGTTTCTGTCTCTGACAGCAGATCAAGGCTGCTGTTGTGATGCCAACTTTACTATGGATCTATGCAGTGTTACAGAGATGTTCTCCTTGTGATTGTGAAATTTTCTTGGTGAAAGAGGAGAAAATTTGTGGCTTCAGGCAAGTTATCTCTTGCACACTGATCTTGCACTCGTCTTGCCACACAAATCAGGAGAGCAGCGTATGAAGGAAGCTCTGCCTGGTCTGAGAGTGCAGAAGTCCAAGAGAAGCTTCACTGGGAGGCAGCTTTAAGCTGCCAGATCCAAGGCAAGGGAATAGAAGAGTTGCAAGGGCCACCCCTAAATGCTGAGATTTATCAGGACTGCCTAGGTATGTGCAAAGAGGATAGTTTCTGTGTATGGTACTTGGGGTTCATCTTATATTAGCAGCTGTGGTTAAGGATGTGTTGAGAACCACATTAGCAAACTCTCTTCTCCTACATATCACTGGTGGTCAGAAACAGGGCTTCAGATCTGCTAGCTTATGTTTCTATTTTGATTTATTATGGCTATGTTTCATCTTAGTAGCACCACTTCCTCCAACAGAAGATCAAAACAGTGACTCTCTACATTTAAATTATACAGATTTTAATAAGTGTTCTGGGCCTAAGTGGGCACCAACTGAACCACCAAAGAAGCAGGCACAGCAATGGTAATGCTGCCCTTGATGGTTTAAATAGCTAGATATGTTGCTGCTTGTTTATTGAAACTAGTACTTTGGTTGCAGTAGATAGAGGATACCTCACTTCCAGCTTTGGAGACTAGATTTATATACAATTTATATAATTTTCTTCTACCTAACAGGGAACTACTAAACTCAATGGCACTTAGTATTATGATATAAACTGTGGTAATATTTTAATCAATTTAAGAATAAATAGACACAAAAGTTTAGACCATCCCTGAAAGTTAATATACCTGAAATTAACAGTTATTATACAAACATCTGAACCATCTGTTTTCAAGCTGATAGAAAGATCCATAGAACTAAGTTTCATGTATTCATTTTCTAAGAATAAAATGTGATAAACTGGAAACTTTTAAACTAGAATCAACATACTTCTGGATCGCTATTTGGTTATTCACAGAAAAGTGCCTTGATGAATTCAAATCTTTTTCTTATTTTCAAAAAACAATTAGAGGGGAATGTATTCACATTACAGTTACCATCAAAAGTGAGTAGCAGCCTTCTTGCAAACATGCCTGCCCCAAACCCTGCAAAAAATACAATGAAGCAAAACAAACTGACAGACTGAATCTTTACAAGCTTCCTTTTGCCTGCTTTCTAAGACTCAGTTAGGCATCAGTATTAGGCAAGGAAGATTAAAATACTTCCCTATGCTCAGTAGCATTCAGACTATGCTTCAGACTATGCTCAGTAGCATTAAAGCTACTCCCTGCCATTGGTTCTCTGCCCTTCAGTGAGAACAAAAACAGGAAGACATTCTGCTGCTGTGAGCACACTAATTCCTGCTGAATGGTGGTCAGTTCACAAAGAGGATGGAGATGGCTCTCCAAAAAAATGGAGAGCCATCAACCCATTGCTGCCTCATAGCTGGAAATCCTGGAAATGTATGGTGAGTGCCACGTGATAACGATCATCACCATCTTCAGAACAGGCTAATAAAGAGGGACATAGACCATGATCTACTATTAGGATGTAACTTTTCAAAGCTCCAAGTGTGTTGGCTGAACATTTCTCCTGTCAAATTCAGCACCATATTCAGCACTGATTTAAGTGGGAACATACTTAAATCATTTTGAAAATGCCAAGCACTGGACAACATCATGGCATGGAGAGGGTGTGGTGGGAGTACAGCTTTTATTCTTTCATATAGCCAGGCATGCACATGTCATGATGTAGTAATAAAAAATGAGGTAAACACAAGGGGAAATGTAACACCTTCCAATCATTTCCAGCTTCCACTGACAAATTTCCACTGAAAAAAATGTTACCTTTTATGCCTTCCTTTCACCACTCAGAGTGAACATAAAAGTTCTCGGAAATGCATTTCACCTACCACCCGACCCCTGCTTGCTGTTCATCTGTCTGCTGACCTGTCAGGAGTGCTTAGAGGCAAAGGGCCTCACACCAACGGGTGACTGAACCTGCCACCGTGCCTCTGTGCTACACCTAGGTGCCACTCAGTAAGCAGCCTCCAGCTGTGCTCCACATACCACACAGATACCAGTGTGTTCAATGGGGCCTGAGAGCCCCTCAACACTTACACTGCCTGCTAAGATTAATTTTAAACAATTTTCTTGAAACACTCTCTACCACAGTTGTTTTCAGGATCTACAAGGTAGACAAAATCATGATATATTTATTTGTATATACTTTTTAACAATACAAATTGTGACAGGTAATTATAAGTGGTCATTAGTGGGCCTCTGATAATACAAAGAGCGTGGGTCAATCTCTGCTTCTTCCCTTGCTTCATCCCTAATAAAATCAACTCAAACACACATTTGGAACCTTATGACATTGTATGACTGGTGCATGATTTCCAGCATGCAACTCTGGGGCCTGTTTTTGTAAATGTTCAATGCAAACAATATGCTCTGGCTTTACAAAGAGCTAAAATTTACCAGAAAAGGCCCTTGCGCCTCAATTATCAATGTCCAAAAGTAAGATTTTTCACAAGCCATTACTGCTAACAGATTGGGTAAAAAAGCTTAGGCAGAAGTGCACACAAAATGGAGGACTGTGCCTGGGGAAACTCTTGCAGGCAGCAAAAATAAGCACTACCACTGCCATGGCCAAAGATACCTGTGGAATGTCTTCCCAGCTTCAACATCCGCAAGGCTCTGAGCAGTCTCAGTACTTGGACAATGCGCCCCACGTTCTCCAGTTCTTGGGAGCTCTCCCCACCACACAGACTCTCCACCAGCAGGGTGATGTAGAAAGGTAAAATAGCAAGGAGGTCTATGATATTTGCTACACTCCTCAGAAAGCGGCACCGATCCCGTGCACACAGGAACCTCAGAACAAACTCCACAGTGAACCACGCAATGCACAGGTACTCTAGGGCATCCAGTAGCGGTGGTGCCAGCCAGCTCAGCTCTACCGAAATCAAAGCCATGTTGGCAATGGACACAACAACAAAAGCCATGGACAGAGTGCCAAAAGTCCTGGCTGCTACAGAGGAGCCAGGCTTTTCCAAAACCTCCCAAAGTTTCTGTCTGACACTGGGGCAGAGGCTACCAGAAAAGTCCTCTTCTTCATCTTGGGCATCCAGTTCTTCTGCATCTTTCTTGATGTCCAGGGCTTCGCTCAGCTCCTTCCTCCTGAAGTACCTGCCCAGGAATCACCCCAAAGAGATTTTTAATACCAATACACGTACATTTCCACTACCATATGAGGCGTAAGAATACACATTAAAACATACCTCATGTGAGCTCAGAAAACCCTGATGTCAAAAACATGGTTGAAGATTCTATTAATTGTGCAGAGTAATTTTATTCTGAAAGAGTGTTATTTATATGGATCATGTTGACTACAGTAGGGTCTGCTGCATGACTAACATGCATTCCTGTAAGCAATCCTGGCACAACTAGACCTTCTGTTTCTAAATTCTCCTCAATTTTATTAATTACATTGCATTTTTATTACCTTGGTGTGTATCTGCAATACTAAAAGGGAAGGCATAATAAAAGCCATGCAGTTCATGGATGAAGTTCTGATCGATACACGCTAAGATGACAAGTTATCTTTCTTTCTTTAAATGTATGGGTCCTCACAAAGTGCACAAGCATCTGTGCTGAGTAAAACTTACGGGTTGGAAATGTAAGGCTGAGTGTTTTGTGAGAGCAGGAGTGCATTTACAGAGCAATTTCATGAAAAACATTCCAAAAGTACACACAAAAAAAAAATAATCCTTTTGTGTCTATATTTCCTGACTGCTGCAAATCTCAAACCTTAGACAAAGGGACTAAGCAATTTTGCCTTAATTTGATACACAGTTACTTCTGCTTATACCAAAGAGGTCTGTAGCTCCTTGCATCACCAAGGAAGTAGGAGCTTTCAGTTACACCTAGCAGAGAAGGAAGAAAGATGAAAACTAGGATCCAACTCTCCCAGTTGCAGAACTGGGCCATGCCAGGGCAGGATAACTTCAGTATCCTTTTTAGCTGGGGTTGCTTGATCGTTTCTTTCTAATATTTTTGACATGACCCCTTTAGATAAAAAATTACGCTCTCTAGAGAATTCACTTCTTCAATAAAAACAAACAAACTGTTAATGCTAAAAATGGTGGGAAAAAATTAACTTCATATAGAATTAACAGAAACGTCCTGGGGGTGGTTCAGTCAAAATCCACCTCGTTCCTAAGATGCCTGTTACAATTTGTCTCCAGTGAGCCATGTTCCCGTTGTTGCTGCCCCCTCCCTGTAAGCTGCTACATCCATGTGTGATGCTTCCCAGCACAGTTCCTCCTGGAGCCATGCCACCCACACTCAGCCTGGCAGGTGACCACCCCCTCTTCTGCCTCTTCAGCTTGGATCTGGCAATCCTCCAGAATGGAAAGTATGGGGTGAGGAGGCTCCAAACCCTCCCAGAACCATGCCTGACTTCACATCCCACACCTCTAACTAGGATAACCCCAAACTGGATTACTGAAGGGACATCTCTCCTTTCACAATCTTTTTCATCTCCAACATTGTCCAGAGCCAGTCTGAAGCCTGTGCAGGTCAACCCAGACCCTCCTTCCTTTAGGATACCACCATCTTGACCCCATTGCCAGCCTGTCCCTTAGTAAAGGTCAACAGTGATCTCACCCAACACATCTCCTCTCATTTTTAACATACATTCACCTCTACACCAGTATTCGGGGCTGAACTCATCCAGCTTTGAGTACACTTTTTCCAATACTCAGCTACGTCATCTATGCCAATTGCTGGGCCTCTCACCTGAACGTCCCTGCATGCGAGTCAATGCTGAGCTCACCCAACCCACTATCCTGCACTTTGCATCTTCCCACAACTCACCGGTCTCTGCAGCAGGAATCAATGCTGAGCTCATCCAAACCCCAGTACTGGATCTCTTGGAGGAAGGAGAGTGCACAAAGTTGCTCCATCACATGCAGCCTCCCTGTTTGGTAGTAGTTCAGGATGTAGCGAAATGCCTGTGAGCTCCGGTCAAAGAAATATTCATTCTCCACAAGGTTGGCATCATCACAAAGCTCAAGAAGGCCAGAGGCCACATCCCGGGCAGCAGAGACCACTACAGCAAGTTTGCCAAGACGGGTGTCAGGGTAGCAAGACAAAGTTTGCTGGGACATCACAAAACGGCTGCCTCCTACATTGATAGTAAAGCAGTCCAAGGAGGGAATGGCCTTCTGAAGCAGGGGCCCCTGCTCTTCCTCACTGGAGAAAACACTGGAGTCCAGGGAGCCCAAGGATGTGCTACTCCCTGGCTCCTCCAGGGATGCTTGGGAAGAAAGAGACATGCAGCAGGGAGGCGACTTCATCCTGTAGCTGCCAGCAGCAGCCCACACTACTGGATCGAAAACACAACAACGCTGCAGAGAAGACTGCCCCGCGGGAGGGGGGCGGCCGGGCCAGCCGAGGAACGCAGCGCTTCGCTTTTGCTACCGTCCCAAGGACACCTCACTGTCCCCGCTTCCTCCGAGCGATGCCTCCATCTGAGTCGAAGGCAGCCCAGCGCTGCTTGCACCTGTGAGGATACAGAAGGAACAACGGTACCCGGGACGGCTTCACCTCGTGCTGTCCGCGCCGGCAGCCGTCGGGAAGCGCCCGGCACCATCTGCCCGCGACAGCCCCTCCCCTTCAGCGCTCCTCTCCAGCCGCCGGGTCCAAGGCGGAGGAAGCCGACCGCAACAACACAACCCGGAACACCGCCTTCAGCAGGGTCTGCGGGCAGCCAGGGGCCCCCCGCCGCGCCCCGACAGCATCCCGAGGGGGTGCGCAGCCGCCCGGCCTCACCCCCCACCGCTCCCTCCTCGGCCGCGGGGCAGCCTCCCCAGTCTGCGCTCGCACTTCGCCCGGAGCAGCTGCCTAAGTTGCCCCTCGCCGCCAGGGCAGCCGCTGCGGTCCGGGCGCCTCGGCGCGGCTGCCTCCCCCTCGTCCAGCCCGGTTGCCGCCGCCCCGCCTCACCTGCCCGCCGCCCGGCTATGCCGCCCGCGGCTGGGCACCGGCTGCCGCCGTCCCCTCGGAGACAGCCGCCGCCCGCTCCCTCGGCTCCAAACTTCTGGGCGGCAGCGGCGCGTCTCCATGGCGTGTCATGTGCTGCCGGGGGCAGGCGGCAGCGAGGGGGCAAAGAGGCAGAGGCGACGACAATGAGGAGCCCGTCTCACCTCGTTCTTCTCCCCTGGAGCCAGAGGCCTCCACGGACCGCTCCAGCCTCCTGCTGCTGAGAGGGAGAGAC
>WUAM01000295.1:435004-449105 GCA_024336885.1 Actenoides hombroni
CGTTCTTTGGCCCACCCCACGGATTAAAGGGAAGGGGGGCAAAAAGGACAGAAAGGTGTTATGTTTGTAGCAAGGCCACGGGCACGCCGTGCCTCCAGGGCACCCGGGAAACCGGCTGTGGCGGAGCCCGGGCTGAGCTCGGTGTACCCCGCTGCGGGGGGAAGGCGATGAAAGGAGAAGAGTTTGGGGCCTCCTTCAGCAAGACACTGAAATATGTTAGAGGGTTGGGTTTGGTTCGCTTTGCTCTTTCTTTTTCCAAATTCCTCCTGGAGCAAGGAGAGCCTGGCGTGCGGCCTCTGCGCCCGCTCTCCGTAAAGGTTACAGCTCCTGCCCCAAGGGTGTTTGGCAGCCTCCCTTCTCGTCTTGGCGCATGGAAAGATGGAGAGGCTGCGCAGCGAGCTGCCGGGCCGGCGTCCCCTCGGCACCGACCCCAAAGCTCAGCCCAGCGCCTCGGCGTAGTGGTCGGCACGCGTCGAAGCCCCTCGGCTCGCTCGAGTAAGCTGGCGAACCGAGGCTTTGTTGGGTTTGTTTTTTTTTCCTCGTACAGCAGTTTACGTTGCCTGTAACAACTTCAAGTGGTCGTGGCAGGAGGAGGAGGAGGCAAATTGTCACCTTGCTACATGTGGGGGCTGTCTCTGCCCGTCCCTGATCCGAGCCGTTGTACCACGCCGGAAGCTTTGCACAGCAAGCTATTAAACAGAGCCCTAAGGTAAAAAAAAACAAACCTCACCGTGAGAAAGTTTCTGATTGTCCTGCCTGGCTGTCATTTGGTAGAGCTGGGAAGGAAAGGGTAATACTGTCGCTGTCCGCGGGCGTCTCACCGACACGGCCGCAGCAGCTCCTGCAGCGGGGCGAGCGCGGTCCCTACGACCCTGAGC
Source organism: Actenoides hombroni (assembly GCA_024336885.1). Lineage (NCBI taxonomy): Eukaryota > Metazoa > Chordata > Aves > Coraciiformes > Alcedinidae > Actenoides > Actenoides hombroni. The sequence continues at coordinate 435,883 of WUAM01000295.1, forward strand.
CGGTCGTGCCTTGGAGCGCGCGGCCGACGGGGCTGGGGCGGGGTAGAGACCCTTTCGTTACACGCCTTCCAAAGTCAAGCACGAAACACGTGGTCCGACCCAGCGTTAAGATTGTCCTGTTTCGGAGGTTTGGTAGAAAAATACTTGCTCTCGTTTTGCTGCTTCTTGTTGTTGTTGTTGTGATGGTGGGTTTTTTGGTTTTGGCTTCTTTTTGTTTCGTAGTCTGCTTTCCTATGGTTCAGTTTGCAAAGTCTTTTCAGACGCTACAGCGATGCCTGTCAGACCACGCGGTCAGAAGCAACACACGCTTTCTTACAAATATACAGTGTAAAAGAGGAAAATATTATTACTAGGTATGCTTTTCGCTTGTCTTCTAGGAGAGCAGATGTGTGATAGAGGCTGTGGGAAAGTCTTGGAGGAATCCAAACTCGTGTGAGGTTTTTGGGTTTTTTTCAAGCCTGTAACAACGGAGAGAGGTGTTAAACAAACCACCAAGCAACCAACAAACAGCGCAGCAGCAGCAGCAGCCTTGGGCTGAGGCAAAGCAGAACGGGGGCTTTAATTTTGCTCTCTTCCAGGGGAAGCTCCCGTGTCACAGCCTTGGGGAGAGGGAGGCGTGTTTGGAAACTGGGCGAGGAAGGAAGGGAGGGAGGAAGGAAGGAAGGGAGGGAGGGAAGGGAGAGCAGCCCGTGCCAGGACCAAGCACCAAGGATGGTTGTTGAACCGGGAAAGGGAAACGCTGGGCAGGGAGAACTGGAGCTGCTGGGGGTCGTTCAGCCAGGCAGAGGGGAAGGACTCCACTGGTCCCAGTTTGCTTCTCCCGCTGGCTGTAGGTCGCTGGGGTTTTTAACTGGAGCAGGCACCGGCCGGGAAGCCGAGGGTTAAGTTTGAATTGAATTTTGCACTTAAGAGGAATTCTGTCTCTGTTGATCCAAGGCAGGAAGCGAGGATGGCAGCAGCGGAGGAGATTAGGGGCAATTCCTCGGCGAGAGGCATTCCTCGCCTGCCCAAACTCTCACCCAGATCACGCCGATAACGGCGGGGACGGCAGGGCTCCAAGAGGCGGTGCCACCCTGCAGGGATCAGGCCCTGGGCTGCGCCCACCTCGCCACCCCTTTCCTCGGGGACTTGGCGTTGGCTTCCTCGCCCCTCTGCCCCCTCCCCGACGCGGCAAAGCCCGGGGGGCCTCGTCCCCCGCGCCGCAGCCTTACCAGCACACTGTGGTTTTGCGGAGAGCGCGCCAACCCAGTAGCCGCCTTGGAAGACTCCATTAATACCCACAAGACTGACTGTAGGCCACCATCACACACCTGAGACCTGCGAGAGGACACGGCGGAGGGTCAGGGAGGCTGGCAGGGGTGCCAGCAGCCAGAGGCTGAGCTCACTGTGCTGCCAGGGGCGGTTGTTTTGCAGTGGCCGGGGTCAGCGCTCCCCGAGATGGGCAGTCTGCAGCCTCCCCCTGCCCGAGGGGCTCCGTGCAGCAGATGCAGGGAGGATGGAGGCGGGAGAGAGCCGGGGCAGCAGCGGCACCCTTTGCTGGGCTGTGCCGGGGCCCTTCCCGGCTGGAGGAGCCTGGCGGGGAGCCGGGAGGTCCCCAACCCTCCGTCCTCACCACCCGTTGTGGCTACTGGGCTTGCTGCGGGCAGGAGGACCTGTTCCAAGGGATTCTCTCATCACCCCTTCCCAAATACAGCTCTGCTTACATTTTAGCTGGAAATATTGGCACGGTCCGTATTTTGGAAGGACCGCTGGTTCCCAAAGCCTCGCCGCTCCCTATTTTTATCTGCTGGGCCTAAAATAGCCCGTAAATTCTTCACGGATCCAAGTCCCGGGTCGGCCACAGCCACGGCCGCTCCTCCTGCCCTCCCCGGCCAGGGATCCTGGTGGCTGCCGGTGCCGGGCGGTGGCACAGGAGCACGGGCAGCCGATGCCGGAGCCTCACCGAGGAGCCTCCGCCGAGGTTTCTCCCAGGTGGGTGCGGACGCGGCGCAGGTATCGGCAGCGCGGGGGGGACAGCGGCTGGGCCGGTCGGGGCAGGCTGGGATCACGAGGCTGGCGATGCTCAGCACCAGCCGAGCCTCCTTCCCCTCTTCCCTTTGAATCCCCTTTGTCTGTTTAGCCACAAAAGGCTGAGGTGTCTGCAGAGCGTATCTTGCGAGCCTTTGCTCCATCTGAAAAGGTCCCGGGTGCCATCGAACCACCCCCTCCTTCCTGCCAGGCACTCGGTGAGGCCACGCTTCTCCTTTTGGCAGCCCCACCACCCTGGGGCTGCCAGGAGAGCTTTCGTTAAGGTTTAATTAGACGTTGGCGTTGCACTGGGAGGCCCCGGTGCCACCTTCGTTTGCAGGCCCGCGCCATCGCTACACCCTCCCTGGCCCCGCAGCCTCCGCTGAGGCACAGCCCTGCCTTTCCATCCGGCCCCGAGACGCTGGGGGAAGCTTGGGGCGGACAGTGCCAGAGACCTCCCCTCTCTGGGGGCAAGAAGGGCAGCTGGCCCTACAGTGCCTGCCAGAAAGTGGTCTCAGCGGGTCTGGCCACCCACCCTGAGCTGCTGGAGACCCCGAGAGCGACGGCGGGGGGAGGTGACCCCCAGCCCACCACGCCGGTGCAGCGGGACGGGAGCGGGCAGGTGTCACTCACCCGGCATTCAGCAGAACTGACGGGACTTCCAGCCCTGAGAACCAGCCTCGGAGGGAGGGAGCCAGCGCATCTGCAGGGACAAGAGGAGTGCAGCGTGAGAGGGGTGCTGGCCGCCCACCCTGGCGAGAGCCGGCTGCCTCCGGGCTCCCCTTTCCCAGCCTCCCCGAGGCACGGAGAGCTCAGAACGCAAACGGTACGGCTCCAGTTTGGACGGTAACGCCGGCCGGGGCTGAGCACGGGCCCCAGCACTGCTGCCTGGAGCTGGACCGAGTTGGGACGGCAGCACCACAGTCTCACCGGGACGGAGCTGGGCTTGGCCCTTTTTAACACCCGCAAAGCCGATGTGCGACAGGGAGGGGGAAACACCGGACGCCAAAACTGCGTGCGGGCGCTCAGGGCTCTGCCGGGTGAGGCCACGTCGGTCCCACCACCCCGAGGTGGGTCCAGCAGCCCATCCAGCTGCTCCCTGCAGCACCCAGCCTTGCAGCCAGCACCTCCGACGTGGGCGGTGGGAACCCCACCAAACCCGCGACGCTCCGGCTGCCCGCTTTGCCGCGGCACCGCGGGACAACGGGGAAGGTGCCGCCACCGCCCTCCCCGCCGCGGGGCCCAGCCACCCCCGCCCAGCCCCGGGCCCCGCCTCGGGCCCCGCCGGCCGCCGGCGGCGGCGGGCGCGGTGGCTGGAGTGAGAGCGAGGGGCGAGTCCGCTGCCTGCCGGCCGACAGCACCTGCACGCTCCGGTGGCTTACTCCCAGCACCCGCTAGACCGGCCAACTTCTCCAAGGAGTTCACAGGGCGATTTTGAAGCCGCACCCCTCCACCCCCTTCGTTATACGTAAACCCAAAGATATATCTAGATAGATAACGTGCCCCCACTTCTGCTACACCCACGACCTCAAGGCTGAAATCACTCAAGTAAAACATTCATTCTGTAGGCCACTCGATGTACGTGAAAGATCTTTTTTACTTAGCTGCAATCAGCTTGTTTTCAAAAATACTCTGGAACATCTTTGGCACCATCCTGTGCTGTCTTTCTAGCTCCTCAATGAAACAATGCAAGACGTAGGTTCAGCCTCCCTACTATGTTTCTCCTGTGAAATGGTTATTTCTGACAAATTTTAAATACTCGCTTTTGCAAATTTGCATTTTCTGCCACCTCTTACTCCTCACCAGGGCAGAGTGCAGCCTGTGTTATGGTGGAGCCTGCCAGGAGGGGTAACTCCATAGCATGCAAAATGTGGCTTTATGTGTCATGACACCAGTGTCATGCGTCGTACCACCAGCTTTCGATTCCCTCACCTCTTGTTGCATACAGCTGCATACAGTTATACACCTTTCTAACTGTTACTTCACAGAGGTCTCATAACAGTTCATCTTTTGGATACCAGTAATTTTCTGTATTTTAAGTGAAGATTAGCTGAACATTTACTATATTGCAGTGTTGCAACACCTGCAGCAATCTCTCTTCTCAGCACTCGCTGATGTAGAAATCTGCTGTGGGTGACTATTGGCAAAAGCATTCACAAGTCAGAGAGAATCTGGAGGAGAACAGCAAGGGTGAGGTTTGGAAGTCATGACCCAAGAAGAAGATACGGTGGGACAGCTATGGTGGAGGAGAATGATCATTATAACAGTCTTCAGATACTTTGAATTGTAGAATTGTCTAGGTTGGAAGAGACCTTTTAGGTCCCTCAAGTCCAACCATTAACCCAGCGTTGCCAGGTCACCACTGAACCATGTCTCTAAGTGCCACATCTACACGTCTTTTAAATACCTCTAGGGATGGTGACTCTGCTACATCCCTGGGCAGACTGTTCCAGTGCTTCATGACCTGAGGGTGCCCTCAATCTTCTCATCCAGATCATTGATAGATATTAAACAGGAGTGACCACAATACTGAGTCCTGGGGAACACCGCTTGTGACTGGCTGTCAGCTGCATTTAACTCCATTCACCACCACTCTGGTCCTGGCCATCCAGACAATTTTTTACCCAACGAAGCATATGGCCATTCAAGCCATAAGCAGCCAATTTCTCCAGGAGAATGCTGTGGGAAACAGTGTCAAAACCTTTACTAAAGTCCAGGTAAACAACATCCACAGCCTTTCCCTCATCCACTAAGCAGTCACCTTGTAATAGATGGAGATCAGGTTAGTCAATCAGGACCTGACTTTCATAAACCTAGGCCTGATCATCTGGTTGTCCTGAATGTGCCATGTAATGGCACTCAAGATGATCTGCTTCATAACCTTCCCTGGAACTGAGGTCAGACTGCCAGGCCTGTAGTTCCCCAAGGAAGGGAACTTGCTGCTCACTGCAAGGAAGCGAAAGGCTGCTCGCACAAGTGAAGGATATATTCTTTTCTTTGGCTGCATTGGACAATACTGAAGTAATAGTGGGCAAGGGCAAAATGGCAAGGGAGTACAGTGTCTCTGATGGATAGCACTTAAGGCAACACTTAATTAAAAGTAATAACTAAAAAAGTAATTAAGAGAATCAGTAAAACCAATTCATTAAGACCATGAATGACTAGTAAGCACCTCAGGAACAGCAAGGTGCCTTACTGAGTGTAATAGACCCATAATTGTTCCATCGTTAAACTACTCACTCAACCTCTTTTCAGACTCCTCTTTTCAGTAGTCTTTCTTTCCATCATCTGGAAAGACTTTTTGAGGCATATTTTCTCTGTTAGTAGGGAGATCTGAAAACACTACCCTAACATCATCATGATTCAAGGGATGGATGCTTCCTGTTAGTCCAGATCCACTGGAGTTTGTAAAAACCTGAGTAAAAATTTTGAATTTGACTAGTCAAAGTAAGTATCTAATTCTCATCATCATTAAAACTGTAATTAATTTGTTCTCAAAATACTCTGATGTATCATTTTTGGCACATGTATAAGACTTTTAGAGACCAGGTTCAGTTTTCTGCTTTCCTATGTCCTTTATGGACTAATGACTGTATAGAGGTATATTTATGTTATTTCAAGGTTAATTTTTTTTGTCTGATTATCAGCTGTTCAAACGAGAAATTTTTTTTTCAAAGTACTAGAGGAAAGTCATGTGTAAGGTTATGCTTTCAGTGAGTTTTGAGCTCTTAATGTGCATTCTTCAAGCTTACTTCTTGCTGCAGGAAAGAAACCTCACAAACAAAATTCCAGCGTCCATAACCTCCATCACGTCAACTCGCATCACCACAATTAGATATAGTACTTCACTTCTGAGTGTAAATTTAGATTTTCATTGAAAAAAAGAACTTTTAGAAAACTATTCAGAACTTTAGTTTCAAACGTACCAATAAAATAAAGCTGGAACATTTCAGGGAAATGAGAAAAATGTTTTATTAGTAGAAAGGCTCACAAATAAGGAATTTATTCTTTTACCACTAGAGACACAAGACACAGGCACTACTGGTGCATTTTTCATTTTCTGAGGAACTCTTAAAGGATCAGCTACTCATTGTTCCTGCTCATTTGTACATGAGGAACAAAAGCAACAGTTTTCATAATTTTATCATTCCCTTCGCAAATCCACTCAGGCAACCGATTTCTTATGACGCTGGAGTAGTGGCAAAAACTAATAGAATGATACAAAGACAGTTCTTTGGTCTTACCCTGCCAGTGAAGTGCTGCTGCTGAAGTGAGCCACAGATGCTTTCAAGGCGGTTTGGCTCATGGAATTTGTAACATTGTGTAGAACCACATCTACATTGTTCAGAGACAGGGTTCAGACCAAAGAGGTTATACAGTACATGTCAGGAATATCTGTAACAACTGAATGGTAGAGATACCTGTTTGGACTACCGTCTTTACCAATGCCCCAGCTGATATTTCCTTGGTATGATACCAATGACTGAAGAAACAGATTTCATTATTTCAGGAGACAGCACAGAAAAATTTTTGCTGGAATGCTAAAATATGAGTTGCAACCCAATATGCTTGTTGTGGGAGTTGAAAAATTTGCTTCAGCACAAAGACAGCTGTTACAAAACCCTCTTTTATGATATATTTTCACGATCTGCTGTACTCCTCTTATTGAAAGCTATGATTTTATGACAATTGAGTAGTCACTTTTTCCTACTGAAATATACAGGAAAATGCCAGGACATGAAGGTCCCAAAATTCATCCTTGTCTTTTCAAATAGCCTTGATTCTCTTCTCACAGGAGTAGTGCCTCACAATCAACTGGTTGTAAATTACTGGGGTTTGTGACACATTATATTTCAAAATTTTTTAAGTGTTTTGATCTCATATATTAGTCTGTATTTGGGATGTAAAATCAGAGTGGGTCTCCTGGACCTTATGGATAGAATAGAGAGAAAAGGTTAGGAAAAGAGTATGACAGGTAGAACATATCTAGGGAAAACTTTCCTCAGGAACATCATTGTTTCCGGCAACACAAGGACTTGATGAGCCGGATGTTCCATGGAGCCTAATATGTTTAATAACCTTTCATGATGTTGCAAATCCATTTCTTAACTGATTTCTCTTTTGATGTCAGTAATATTTTGGGAAAGGTTCTCCACAATTTAACTGTGCACAGAGTGAAATGTACCATACAGTTCTGAAAAATTCTTCCTTTGTCCATGTGCTGTGACTACTGAATAATGGGATCCTGCTCATGCTGCCAGCACCATTCATGATTACACTGGTATCTGCCATACCGTAGTTTCTATGGAAGTGGTCATTTTCAATAACATAGAAGTTTTTAATATGCATACAAGCTTTGCAAGTGATATATCATATCAAGACTTAAAATTAAAGGATTATGGTTGTTCCGCTATTTCACCATTTGTCTTGCAAAATTTGGATTTGGTGCAAGGTATTGAGCCCTGAGCTGCACTGCATCCAACAGTAGAAAAAATCTGTATTATATCATTATATCAGTAGATATAATCTGTATCATAAAATCAATTCCATTGACATAGATCGAGTCAATTCCTGAAAATGACAGTGGTACTGGCTAGATCCTCTGCTGAATCTTCCCCTTTGGTTAGTATGAAGCAGTGCTCTTCAGGAGCAGTTGCTTTTCCTTTACAACAGAATTATCTGACACCTGTCCTTTCATATCGTCTGGGAGCTGCTATAACCTTACTCTTGCAATAACAGGTGAGAAAAGATGAAGCCTAGAAATTCTCTAGACAACTCTCTGCTGTTTCCTTTAGCAAGTGAAATAAGAGCTTATTAGAACAGCTTTATTCCCTTCAGGGATATTCTGCTTTTCTTGTGGAAATGGTCCAACTGAAACCAGCCAGATCTCACTTTCTCTGAGCTAGCTGCACAGAACAGACAGATCAGAGGAAGACACACAGTTTGGTCCACATTGTGTGAAAATAGTTTAGGAGAGTATGGAATCAGGGCTATGTTAAGAAAGCTGTTTTCAGTATCTTTGAACACTACCCACTTTCAACTCTATTTATTTTCTTGCCTTTTACAATGTGGTAGGAAGTAAAAAAAGAGTAGCTAGGGAGGTAGTTCTGTACAGCAACCTACACATATGAGCAGTTATATTTTCAAAGTAAGGGCTAACTTTACATCCACCAACTACACAGGAAAGCAATTTCCTGGTATTTTATGCTGAAATTGTATTGGAAATGGGCTTTAATACATACAACTGAATTTAGTAAACAGTTTGTGTAAAGTTAGGATGAATGTTACTTGCATTTTTATTAGATTGGTGAAGGGGATCATTAAGAATTTTCATATTCTAATTTTAGCTGCACTATGCCAAATGCCCCCAAATTCTCTCAGAGATGAATAAAAGATATGCAATCAGACCTGACTGTGCCCTACCTAATGCTTTTTTTTTAAGAGCTATTGCTCCATTCTCCTGCCACCGAACAGGTACAACCCAGCAATGCCAGAGAAGATTACATACAAATATCAAAAGGAAGAATACTTCTTTTTAAACAGGGACATGGTTTGTTACTCCGAAGGAAAGCTCCAATGACTTAGTATCCAAAACACTGCTTTGTTCAAAAATAATTTTAAAATACATCAGAGAATCAATTCATTCAGCACAGGATGAGATTTAAATCAATCAATCCAAGATTTAAATCCATATTATCAGAGACAGAATCAACATCTCTACAGAAGAATCTTTTCAGTCCTCACCAAAAAAGACTAAATTTTGGACATTAAATGCATGCAACAATCTGTACTGTTCCTGATACTCTTCCTGCCCAGGATTACTTGTTTTATTCAACAGCTAAGCTCACTGCCTGATCAGCCAACTAGTTAAGCTTTTGGTCTTCTCCTTAAGTAAACATGAAATTACTTATCCTTCAAATGAAATATGCTAACTTGTCAAATGCCAGTTCCTTTCTGCTAGCAATTCAGGTGAACTTTGCAGCTTCTAAATCCATTTTGTATTCATTCTTTCCAGTGGTCTGTTCCAATGATTACTTATTACTGTTTGTATTTTTTCACTAGTTTCTCCTGTGCTAATTTATCACACAAACTTTTCCTTTCCTTCAAGACCACTCACACCTTATTTCCTGAGTTATTTCTATAGCTGTATCAAAACTGAGTAGCAAGTGCTTACCTTAGTGCACTCTAGGCTGCTGGTCTCAACAGCCAACAACACAAATATCTTTTTAAAAAGTGATATGGTCCATTCCAGCCTATTAAAAATATTACTTATACATACATATTGGTACTGATCTCTGAGCAGTAGGTAGTATGAAAATAATTATTTTAGGCAAAAGTAATCATTATTTGTTAAGAACTTGTATAACACCAACAATGTATCAACATTGCAATTACCTCTGGCAACTTTAAAACATTGAGTGATTCATAAAACTTTATTGCAAAAACCTATGTCTCTACACTAAAATAAAAAAATCTGATCCGTCTATCTGTGTACTTAACAGTTCCACTTACAGCAATGAAAAGGCGTAACAGATGAGCATCCAGTAACAAACAGGAGAACCAGAACAGGCATGTATTCTTTACAGAAAAACATCATCATGGAAATAACTTTAGATAATATCATGCAGTGCAAAAGAGAAACATGTTCAGGCAACTTCTGCTGCCATTCTCTGCTAACTTCAAGTGGGGTTTCTTCGCTTCACAATCCTGCAGTTTACATTTTATGTATTGAATAACTTCCTTCAATTAATAATGCAAAAAACCCACATATTTGGCATAGTATGCAAGGTGACTATTCACTATCTTTTCATTTATTTGAAGTAGCTTAAGAGCCTTTAAATTTGCAAAGTTAATTTGGGTGTATTGGCTAACCTCACATATATCCTGTAGCAAAAATAATTCATTTCGTAAGAGGAATTGTGGTTCTTAAGTGGCTATTAAGTGTAAATTGACTTCCTGTGTGTGTGACTGACTGCCTAATTGACCAATGTTGCCTGCCTATGAATTGCAGGGGTTTTGTTGCCCTGTCATCACCTTTAGCCTCTTCAGTCAAAGAAGAGAAATAGGAAGCTGAAAGAAGCAATTCACTATTCATTTTATACACTTCTGCTTTAGGATGGGATGAATCACACCTTATAAGGTCCATTTTTCTCCCCTGATAGCAAGTGAAGACAACAGCCAAAAGAAGGTAGATGCCTATGGTTTTCCAGATGAATCTGACTTAATTTTTGTGTATTTTTTTATGGTTTTGTAAAAACAAAATAATTCTTTACTACCTAAATCCCTATAGCTTACCAACACAAGCATTTATTACCAGTGTATTACATGCTTATTTTGATAACTATGAAAATGCCTTGTATTTTTGAAATAACATTATTTGTTCTGGATGTGACAAACAATTTTAGAACTGCAATATTTGGTTAATCCTCATAATATCACTGTGAAATAGTTAAGTACCATTTAAATTAATACAGTTATTTGCAGCTATGTATAATTAACCTCTACTGCCCCAGGACACCTCATGCTTCCAGGTGACTGAATGGAGGATCTGGGTTGTACAAGACTGCATGCTAAAGTGCTGAACTTCTTGAAGGAGATGTTCATCACTGCTTCTGGGTGCACAGAAGGGAAAGTTTGTTTGTTGACTTCTTAGTTCATTCACTAGAGTTTGTTCTGGGTGATGAGTCCTTGTCTTCTGGAGAATTTTGGTAGTACGGTTCTGAGAAAAACTTCTGTGGATAGAAACAGTCCTTTTTCTGAAATTTCATCATGTCACATTTGCATAAATAGTACTTCATTAACTAGCCAACAGAAATTTTCCATGGCTTTCAACTATTTCAACAACATGACCTGAAAACTGACTGGAAAGTTTCCCTTGTTTCATACACTGTGACATGGATACTGACTGTGGGTGTAGGGACTAAAGATGTTTTATGATATGTTTTTTTTTTTAAGAGAAGACTGAATTCTAAATAATCTGGTCACATCTTACTATGTTTGAACAGTAATAAGCAAGCATGATAATTTTTGTTCAATAACTAAAACCCCCTCTCTTTATCATAGGCTTTACTGCGAGGAATAAATCATTTCACAGATCATTTCCACACAACATTAGTAACTTTTTCTTGATTTAGTTGAATGCATGTAGCAAGAGGTAATAATGGTCTATAAACAAATGTATGGAAATAATCACCTCAAACTAGATATGTTAGTATTGATTCCCCTTACATACAGTACTCCAGTTACAGTTGTTTCATTATCAGTGTCTTTGATATTCACTTATTAGAACTCCAGCAGACAATGTTTTTATAGATGTCAGTAGATGTATGTTAATGGGTAAGAGGCTGTCAGGAAAAAAAACCCTATGTAATGTCTCCAATTTTTGTAAATATTTAATTTTCATCAGATAGAATTTCCTGGGTGTGCTGATCCATTTTACCCATTTCTTCAGGCTGCATGAGACTTGGTATAGCTTCAGTCAAACATGTAATGTTCGCAAGTAAGAGAGAACTCATAATCTATCAGATCCCAAGAAGTCTCATTAGGTAGTCCTAACAATTAATTCACATACAACAGTCCTAAATGGCTAAATGCTGAGGTTTGGGTTCCACAGTTTCTGAAGGAATTTTGCAAAACTGACTAATTCTTCATTTGATTTTGATTTAAGAGTTCTACAATTTGTGGAGTATTAGAGGATCTTTAGGGAGGGTGGAGGTGGAAGGAAATGTATTAATTTTATTTGTATTAATTAATCTTGATCTGAAGCTTGTTAGCCAGATCTTGTATGTTTATAATATATTTAAAATACATTTCTAAACTTTTCAAGATCTCTGCCTAATGAATGTATATATAAAAGCTTGGTTGAATATCCATTTAAGTCAATGAGTGATTTTTTTCCTGATTTAAAAAGGTTTTGGACAGGGTCCAGAAATGGATTGTGTGAGCACATGCTCCTGTTGCTGCTGTAGAGAGGAAATCCTCTCTCTTTGGTCTTCCTCTTCTATGTCTTGAACTAAGGTTGGTATTCAGAGCATTGAAAGTGAAACCTTGTTCTCAGCTTGCCTGGGAGCACATACAGTTGAATTCCTCTCCAGACACTACTGTAATACAAACCATTGATAATAATGTATATTATAACAGTAATAACCTTAAATGCCAATAAAAACATAAATAACCATGAGTAACCATAAGAGACTACAGCCATGCTGGCATCTGAAAGGGAATTAGAATCCAGAAAGAAAGGATAATCTGCTGTTCAGGAACCCTGTTTGTGCTGCACTGAGGTTTTGCCTAAATGGAATGGTAGATAGCCTGAAAGACTTGTGTTCATGCTCTTCCCTTCTGTTTCCTATGCCACTGCTTTGCCTCCTTAATTTCTTTCCTTTCTCCTCTATTTTGGTTTCTATTCGCCTTAATCATGTTGCTGCATTTGATAGCTCTCAACTTCTGACTCTGCAGAAAAATTCCTTACAAAAGGACCTCCATCTAAGAATGTTGTAAAACTTCTCACAAAAAAATAATCCATAACTTTAACATGCAAAGAAACTCAGTTATTTCAGGGAGAAGCCTTAAACTCAAGCACATACATATGCTTTTGCATAACTGAACATATATAATAATCCTAATCAAAGAGATTGTGTGCTTGATGAATAATTGGGATGTGGATCTGTAGAATAATCCCTTTTGATTTGTCTTGGAAAGCATAAATAAATGTATGTGCCTTCATTAGTGTTTTACTTGTTTATAGTAGGATAAAATTTTGTTAATGAGTAAAAATGCTTTAGAAGTAAATGGCAGAAGTATTAAGCAAATGCTACCGAGCTATGAATTCTCTGTGAATTTGTAGATACTATGAATGGTCCTTCTCTATACATAATTGTTTCTCAGTGATATCACCTAAATTTCATTTGCTTTGAATTCTACTCCCGCAACTAAAAAAATTCTTCTGACCTACTTCATCTAGTTAGATTTCTGTGCTTTGTGGAACTAGAGTTGTCTTAAGGAATGATTTCAGGTTTAGTTTTTATTTTATTTTCACTTGAATTCCTTTCTGCATGAAAAAAATAAAACTAGATTGTTGCTGCACCCTATGTCAGTTTTTGTGTCTTCTCCGCTGCTAGCTTTCCCCTTCCCTTCCCTTCCCTTCCCTTCCCCGTCCCTCCCTCCCCCACTCTCTTCTCCCACACCCCATATCCTCCCTCCCACCCTCACTGCCG